>VMBQ01000196.1:159706-246335 GCA_007657795.1 Dreissena rostriformis
CCCCCGGATCCATAGGTGGAAGGGATCCATTCAACTTGATAATAAGGTATGCAGCACTTTGTAAACAATCATAGAAAGCTTCACGGTTAATTAATTCTTTAAAAGTTGCTTTCAATTTACGCATGACTCCTCGGTATAGAATTCACTGATTAGGGCGAAAGAAACTATGGCTGGATATTCCGATTTTGGTTCGGACACTTTAAGCTAGACTCTGGATTTTCGGGACAACCAATTCCGAAAGTTTTTTTTAACAGCCAAATATTTATATTTTAAGTTTAACTAATAACGAACGAAGCCAAAACATATTTCGGATTGTGTGTTAGTCGTGCATAATTGGAAACTTCAAGAAAAACGCAATACATCGTGCTGACCAGTTATACAATTTCGTAAATCGTGTTGTTGTTTTTTTGTCAAATTGGTTAACACTCGATACAAACGTTTCCAAAAATAGAGTGATCTAAATTTTAATTTAATTAATATTTATTGATGGAAGAACAGCAAATGCAAGTGCATATCGTTGTAGGTTCATTGCTCTAAGCACTGGATTAAAGTTGTCTTTGAGGTAAGCGCGGGTAAGCGTGTCGTTTAGTAAATATTGTTTGATGACTCCTTTTAACCCTTTGCATGCTGGGAAATTTGTCGTCTGCTAAAATGTCGTCTGCTGAATTTCTAAAATTAGCATTTTCTTCGATTTTTTTTCAAAGAATACTATCAGAATAGCAAACAGTTTGGATCCTGATGAGACGCCACGTTCTGTGGCGTCTCTTCTGGATCCAAACTGATTGCAAAGACCTTTAAAATTCGGTTTCAGCGCTCAAAGGGTTAAAGCTCAAATGATGTTATCGATCTGATCTACAGTTTCAGTTGTTATCTATGTTTTCATTTTTTTCGAATTGTGTTCTACAATTAAGCATTGCCATTTTTCTATTGTTGTGTAGATTTACGATTTAATTTTATTTATCAAAGTTGGCCAAGACTGAGTGTGGACGCCAATTTGTTCAGTTGACGTCGCGAAATCGGTTTCTTTTAACATATAGAAAATCGGCATATATTTACCTGGCGGAAACGAATAATGGTCCGCTGTTGACGTTAAATTGTTAGTATTTAAAAATAGCTACATGTATATGTATCATATCAGTATAAATATCTATATTCCAGTGGGTTTTTTAAGAATGATTCTCGACTTCTTATGAGTTTATTTGTTTTAATAACATTTCCTTAACAAAATATGTATGTAGTCAAATTACAGTTTATTTAGCTTTCATTCTCCGAATTCTCTTTATTTGTATAATCATCAATGACCTCGATATGATCCAATGATATTATGAATATAACACATTTTCTTAACCCATTTATGCCTAGCGTCTAGAAAAAAAAAGGCCTTGGCAAACAGCGTAGACCCAGATGAGACGCCGCATGATGCGGCGTCTCATCAGGGTCTGCGCTGTTTGCTTAAAGGAATTTCTGTAAAGAATATTCTAAATTTAGACATAAATATACTAGACATCCCTCATTTTGGAAATAAATTGATCCAATTTAGAAGGATGGGAGAGTCCACTAGGCAAAAATGGGTTAAGTATTTCGAAACAACTATTTGAACTGATGTAGGACTCGCTGGTTTGGCCTAAGCTTATCGGAGTTATGTTAACCGTGTAATAAGTTTATCAGTTACTGTAGTCATGTAAACACCTCATCGGTACATATTATGTAAATACTTGCTCTTTGATAAAATCTATTAAACACAATTCCTTAAATTGCAGTTTCATGAAATCCAATCGAAACGTTTGCTCTTTTTGCTTTCGATAAAGTAGCGATAGACCGGGTATGGTATTAAAGGGACTTGTGCACAGATTTTGGCTTGTTTTGAAGTTTGTCATTTAATGCTTTAAATTAATACATCAGAACTAAAGAGCTACACTATAAAAACACGAATAAAAGTAAAAAAGAAAAAAAGAAGAGAAAAAAAGTTAACCTCAACAGGGCTCGAACCACTGACCCATGGAGTAAAAGCCAAGTGCCGAAACCACTCAGCCATCCGTCTTCACGTGTGTATGTGTGTAATTCAGAGTTTATGTTCGGGTCTTCGTTGAGTCTTTACGACTACATTATGTGCGGACCTGACCATCCGTCTTCACATGGGTTGCCATTTATTTTATACTTTGTATAACTATCCACGTGTTGTTACAAAATATAACGATAACACACGAAATCGAAATTTTGAGATCCTTTCGCGTCTGAGACGCTTTATAATTCTATTAATTTCTAACGATGATTTATCGTAAACGAAAGTGTATTTCCAGTATAAGTCTGCGGCATTAGTGTTATTTCGCACACCGATGTACATAATTACTTTATTTCTTGAATCTGTGACAAAAAGTTGAAAAATTCTCATTTTGATAAACTGTGATCAAGTCCCTTTAAAACCTCAGTCTAAATTACTTACGTACAAGACTGTCAGGATTAACGATTTTGATTAGGTGGTTGCATGTGGATGTTACGGTGTCCATTTGGAAACCTTTTATTTTTCAAAATTAGTTGGTCATGATATTATTTTAAATAGCAACAACTTAAGAGAGGGCGGGAAACTTATTTATATAATTGTCGTTGATGTATTACGTTACACATTTTGATATAATCTTAATTGTCTTTTTTCAGGACCATGTCGTACAGGCGATGGCTTCACAGGGCTTTACTTGTCGTTGGATTCATTTTCCTGTCAGTGGGCTTCCTTATTTACCGGTCGATCCTCTACAACGTGCACGTATCAGCATTCTACGTGCAGCAGCGCGCGGAGCTGTTTCCTGGAAATATCAGCATAACCAACCAATGTCCATGGGACGTGAATCTCACAGCGTACGAATTCGCCGACTACAAACCACCCGAGCTGACGCTGGTAGCCCGGATGTTCGCTAAAGTCTATGAGTTGCACGGGATAATGTCCGTTCTAAGGGAAGGGTCCCTACTTCACACGTATCGCAGCCATAAAGCAGACGCTGACATGGACACGTGTTTGATCGTCCCACGTTACATGACAGTTGCGCATGCGAACGAGCTTATTCAATCAACCATTCGAAATAATACGGCATTCTCCGATCTCTTGTTCGAGCACAAAAATCAGTACCTCATGAGCCTTTTCTTATCATACAGTGACTGCGCGCGCGTGCGGTTTCGAGGGAAGAAGATGCTAGATATCGTCGTGCTACACTAGACGCTAATCAAAGACCCGGATACTCAGGTTCCGTGTTTCGATCTACTTAAGGGTTGTGTTTTAAACGTCAACGATGAGGTGGCGCCACATTTAGACTCAGTCAAGGCCGCCACGATGTTCGGCGACCTCTGTTGCTGCAACTTCATGGGCTCGCAGCTCCTTTGCCCTAAGCACGCGACGGAGTACCTAACCGTCCGCTACGGGAGCTCCTTCCGGACGCCCGTCGCTAAGGAAGACTATGTTCCTCTGCGCTCTGTAAGCTACGAGCAACCGTTTGACTCATGGAAGACGGTGCTCTCCAGTGTTCCGAACATCTGGAAAATCAAAAGGATGTTCGAAGGACCGGACCAGATAAGCGTTCAATAACAAGCCCCCGAGAGATAATATGTGTATATGGATAGTGATACATTATCAGCTTTTCTCAAAATTATATTTCTAAAATTATTTAAATACGAATGAAAAAAGACATACAAGTATAAAGTCGGATTTATGCAATTATATCTGTCCTTCATATCAATGTTTTTTGGGTTTTTTTTTTCTTTAAAAACAAACAAAACAACTGAAAGTTGGTTCTAATAAGTGTAATAGGTGTAATAACATTCTCGCGAAAACACGAAATCATTGAATCCATTTATTGTACATTGATCTGATTCGTTTCTTTTTTTTAATGATGTATATTTTGTTTATTTTGTATTTACTTCATGCTGTAATTGTATATGTATTTGAATGACGATGAGCTTGTAATGCTTAAGTCTTAATAAACCATTCTGTTCTGTTCTGTTCTGTTCTGATAATCTAGGACCATATAAGCTTCCGAAAACAAGAGAGAGCGAGATAATCTTGGACCAGATACGCGTCGCAAGTCAAGCCCCGAGAGATAATCGCGGACCAGAAAAGCGTCGAAAATCAAGCCCCCGAGAGATAATCTTGGACCAGATAAACGTCGAAAATCAAGCCCCCAAGAGATAATCGTGGACCAGATAAGCGTCGAAAAACAAGCCCCCGAGAAATAATCTTGGACCAGATAAGCGTCAATAAACAAGCCCCCGAGAGATTATCTTGGACCAGATAAGCGTCAATAAACAAGCCCCCGAGAGATAATCTTTGATCAGATAAGCGTCGATAAACAAGCCCCCGAGAGATAATTTTGGATCAGATAAGCGTCGATAAACAAGCCCCCGAGAGATTATATTGGACCAGATAAGCGTCAATAAACAAGCCCCGAGAGATAATCTTTGATCAGATAAGCGTCGATAAACAAGCCCCGAGAGATAATCTTGGATCAGATAAGCGTCGAAAAACAAGCCCCGAGAGATAATCTTGGATAAGATAAGCGTCGAAAAACAAGCCCCCGAGAGATAATCTTGGACCAGATAAGGACATGATGCGGCGTCTCATCAGGGTCTGCGCTGTTTGCTTAGAGGAATTTCTGTAAGAAATATTCTAAATATAGAAACAAATATACTAGACATCCCTAATTTTGTAAATAAATTGATCCAATTGAGAAGGATGGGAGAGTCCACAAGGTATAAACGGGTTCATATATCAATATGCATGTTATACATGTTAGTACGCTGATTACGTAAAACATTGTATATGTATTTGTATCACAAGTTGTACATAGTATATGTACACATTTGTATACATTATTTATTTTAGCATTTAATACGTGTATGTTGTCTTATAAACAATGACATAGCTCTTTTTCTATTTCGATATAATATTATGATTTCAATCAATTCGTGTGTTAAAGCTTGAAGGAGTACATGTACTTACATATGAGTGTGTATGTGTGAGTAGTATTTATATAATATATACGACAACGTGTGTCATTATATGTTATTATATTTATATTATGTCTGTCTGTCTATTTACGATATTTATACTAGTATATGTTTAGACCTTTCGGATACGCGCTGACTGCTGGGAGGAAAAGGGATCTTCAGTTTCCTTTAATAACCATTCAGAAGAGCAGTCAAGAATCATTCTACAAAATATTGCAACGCTGTTGTATTTGTTCCTGTGTTTGCTCATCTTGTGTATTTTACCTATTTTTATTTATTGTATATGATAATACATTTAATATCATTTAAACTATATAGTTTTACCACATCATCGCTTTACAGTGAACACAATTTAACCCATTTATGCATTTAAAAGGATGGGAGAGTCCACTAGGCATAAATGGGTAAAACAATACATGAATTCTCAAAATAAAAGTCACAGTGTATTGCTTTTCAGATGAAGCGGCTAAAATACGATAACATCATTACTGCGTTTATTAAATAATGTGAACCCATTTATGCCTAGTGGACTCTCCCATCCTTCTAAATTGGATCAATTTATTTCCAAAATTAGTGATGTCTGGTATATTTATTTCTATTTTTAGAATATTTCTCACAGAAATTCCTTTAAGCAAACAGCGTAGCACCTGATGAGACGCCGCATCATGCGGCGTCTCATCTGGGACTACGCTGTTTGCCAAAGGCATTTATTCTAGACGCTAGGCATAAATTTGAATGTTTTTCCATTGCTCTTTATACTTGCGTAGGCCTCGGTATGTTGGCAAGAACATGGTTCACTTAACAGACTTCCCCATAAATCAAATCATAATTACGTATTTCATGCACCAGTTTTCGACCAGTAAGATATACTGTTTTTTTCACAATTGATCAATAACGTTGATTTTTATGCCCCCGGTAGGGTGGCATATAGCAGTTGAACTGTCCGTCAGTCCGTCTGTCAGTCTGTCGTAGCTTTTGCAATATTGAAGATAGCAACTTGATATTTGGCATGCATGTGTATCTCATAGAGCTGCATATTTTGAGTGGTGAAAGGTCAAGGTCATCATTCAATGTCAAAGGTAAGAAAACACAATCCAAGGGAAGTAATAAGCTTTAACGAAAGGTAATCTCTTTACCTGTCAAATGATTAATAGAATTTTTATTTCAAAGCGGCGCAGTCGGGGGCATGGAGTTTCTGACAAACACATCAATTGTTTCTGTAATAAATTGATTCGTAGTATTATACATAAAAACATCAAGTCGATATAATGCACGTGTTCAGGCAAACTAAAAGCGAATGTCGTGTTTTAGAACAAGTTGTGTTGATATAAACTATGCATGTAATAAAGAACATGTAGTATATAGCATATTTTTTTTAAAGAATTGTTCTTTAAGATTATTAATAATATTATAAATTGTCATATAAAAAAAACAGTGAATACAGGGACATTTTAAAATCCATAATACATTTGTCAGCAAATGCAGGTTTAACGAAATTGATTTCATTTTCCAGACAAACGACACTCTTATTCAAAACTGTCAGAAATATATACGTTTGAGTTAAAACCCCTGTTAATTTAAAGAGTTTTGTTTGGCACTTTTAGTCATTACACACCAATTTATACCATCCGTAAACCGTTCCAGCATCGGTCGCTATGTCGATATGCAGATTTAATGAAAACTCGAGACTACTGTTCCGTCCCCAAGGTTACATTGTAACACATTATGACACATCAGTTGACATGAATAGATCATCGATAACAAAAATTCAATGTTAAATCATTGCGCGCTGTGGAAATGTCATTGATTGTATACGAAGCCAGTAATATCGTAAAACTCACGCAAAAAGGTATGCAAACTGAGCTCAAGGGTCGGAATCCAAGACCTTTTATACACAAAATGTTTTATTTTTCTGATTAATGTCTACACACATTTGCATCTGTCCCACCAAGATACTTATTTATGCCATAAACGATTGTTCAACAATCACTTTCGTTAAATTTTCGATTTCATAACGTTAAATAATACCTTCACGTTTTCTGTCCAGGCTTGTGCATGCAATGACCATGATGGCCGTCCTACGTGCCTATGTTGAATAACACGACTTGGTCTGAATTTCAATGTTAACGAATTATATTGAGTGAATATGTGTTGTGTCATTTCATTTAAAACATCGTCCAAATAGAAATCAAACATTGCATATGTTATCCAGAACGAAGAAGAATTATTTGCGCATGCGTATTAACCTTTAGGAAGCTGTTCTTGTGCACCGGATGTGTATGATGAGGCTGCGCGTAATCATCATCATCATCATCATTATTATAAAAGGATATCGTGAACGTTTCCCTTTAAACTGTGTTTTTTTTTTTGCTGTTTTAGAATGAAGAAAATGTGAGTGTGTCAAACTTTAAGGTCAATATGTACGAAAATAAATTAATTACAACATGACACCGACCATTGAGGCGGTGAGTTCGGATCACCGACTTACAAACTTATTGACATTACTGTTAACCTATTTGAACAAATGTTAAGCTAATCGACCATTAATGGCCTTAATTTTGAAATAGCCGACATTATGTTTTGCATAATTGCCATTGAAAATTTACATTATTAACCTAGATTTTGACCAAATTGACCTTAAACTGGCATAAATTACCATAGTGGTGACCTATTTGACATTAACCCATTATGCCTTGCGTCTAAAAAAAAGGCCTTGGTAAACAGCGTAGAACCAGATGAGACGCCGCATGATGCGGCGTCTCATCAGGGTCTGCGCTGTTTTCTTAAAGGAATTTCTGTAAGAAATATTCTAAATATAGAAATAAATATACTAGACATCCCTAATTTTGGAAATAAATTGATCCAATTTAAAAGGATAGGAGAGTTCACTAGGCATAAATGGGTTAATCTTGACCTACCTGACATTAGCTTCGCCTAGGACGGAATTGACAACAAATTTATCAACATTTAATAGCCCAAAGGCGAGAGACACCTGCCTCTGTTTTATTTCAAACCAAGAGAGCTAACAATGAACACCTTTATACGATTCTGCGGAGTTGTGGCGATAGGACCGTTCACACACAATATTATACCATCCCAAACCGTTCCAGCAACTGTCGATATGCGTATTAAATGAACACTTGAGACTTGTACACAAGCCCTACTCTGGTTGCCGTCCCCAAGGTTACATTGAAACAAAATATGAAACATCTGTTAACCGGAATAGTTTATCGAGCAATAAATCAATGCTCAATCAATGCGCGCTGTTGCAATTCCATTGCTTTAATTCAAAGCCAGTCATTATGTTACAATCACAGACAGCCTGTTCGATATTGTATTGCACAATAATTGCAAAAGCATCACAGTTATTAAAATTAAAAATGCTATATACTACAAATATATAATAACATGTATTTACCCATTTATGCCTAGCACTATAAAAAAGGGCCTTGGCAAACAGCGTTGATCCAGATGAGACGCCGCATGATGCGGCGACTCATCAGGGTCTGCGCTGTTTGCTTAAAGGTAAGAAATATTCTAAATATAGAAATAAATATGCAAGACATCCCTAATTTTGGAAATAAATTGATCCAATTTAGAAGGATGGGAGAGTCCACTATGCATAAATGGGTTAACACAGGTCGTTCTAAAACAAAACATTCACAGAAAATTAAACTGACAAATGAAGTTGTATATAAATAGAAATATAGCTAAGCCATTGTTTAAATGACGCGAATGACGTATATACATATATGCTAAAATAAATAACGTATGAAACAATATACATATATTATGCATAACGTGTGATCACAATAAATATAATATTTTACATTGTCAGCGTGCAAAACAAGTATACCATGCATCAATAAATATATAAAAGATAATGAATTTGCATTTAATTATCTGTGAACATGTAGTAATGCATTCGGTAAGATTATTAGATTTAGTACTGCAGTGGTTTGCAATGCCATTTTGTTTAGTTATTTTTTTTTCATTGATGGATGAAGTTATGCATTGGTTTAAATTGCTGAACGGATTAATGTGGATTGTTAATTTCATTTAATCATATCTGAGTTTAATATGAAAATGTATCTGGCTACCATGCAGAAACATCTCTACTATATACAGTTTAATATACCCAAATAGAATGTTGCTCTACACATACAATCGTTAAGGCAATACACATCCATATACAATACATAATTATGAAAGACAATGGGTTGCCCCATAAGAGCGTTTAGGCGTACAATACATGTATGCCTGTTTCAGCATACTCTACATATTCTCAAGATAGTCCAACACTTCATCGTATAAGTCAAAAACCTTCTTAACTTGATGTTTTGATGAAATCCTTTTACTGAAAATTAAAACTTGTTTTGTAATGATGGCCTTGACTGAATCAAGTCACATGTAAAGGTATTGGTATGTTTAAGTAAGGTTATAACCAGTTATTTACTTTCAATATGAACATTTACTTTGTCAAAACAATAAAACTACCGGTAACCACGATTAATATTTTGAAGCCCTTGAATGTGAATTGAAACAAACATTTTTTTAGGCTTAATATTAGCTCTCGAGAGCCTGATGTTGAACGCTTATCTTGTCCGATCCTTCGAACATCCGTTTGATCTTCCAGATGTTTGGAACACTGGATAGCACCGTCTTCCATGAGTCAAACGGTTGCTCGTAGCTTACAGAGCGCAGAGGAACATAGTCTTTCTGAGCGACGGGCGTCCGGAAGGAGCTCCCGTAGCGGACGGTCAGGTACTCCGTCGCGTGCTGAGGGCAGAGGAGCCGCGAGCCCATGTAGTTGCAGTAACAGAGGTCGCCGAACATCGCGCCGGCCTTGATAGAGTCCAAATGAGGCACCAAGTCTTCGTTGACCTCTAAAACACAACCCTTAAGTAGGTCAAAACACGGAACCTGAGAGTCCGGGTCTTTAATTAGCGTCTCGTGTAGTACGACTATATCTAGCACCTTCATACCGCGAAACCGCAAGCGCGCGCAGTCACTGTAGGCATAGAAAAGGCTCATGAGATACTGATTCTGGTGCTGAAAAAGGAGATCGGAGAATTCTGTATTATTTCGAATTGTGGATTGGATAAGCTCGTACGCATGCGCAACTGTCATATAACGTGGAACGATCAACCACGTGTCCATGTCAGCGTCCGCTTTATGACGGCGGTAAACGTGCAGTAGGGATCCTTCCCTAAGAACGGACATTATCCCGTGCTTCGCGTACACTTCCGCGAACATCCGGGCTATCAGCGTCAGCTCGAGTGGTTTGTAGTCGGCGAAATCGTAAACTGTGCGATTCACGTCCCACGCACATTGGTCGGATATGCTGATATTGCCAGGAAACATCTCCGCGCGCCGCTGCACGTAGAATGTTGATACGTGCACGTTGTAGAGGATCGACCGGTAAATAAGGGAGGCCACTGACAGGAAAATGAATCCAACGACTAGTAGAGCCCTTTGATGCCATCGCTTGTACGACATGGCTCTGAAAAACAAACAATTAAGATTATATCAATATGATTTAAATCCAATCATAAAACAGGCATATATACAGGCATATACAGGAAAATATCCTCTCTTTATACATAGATACATGCGAATCGTACAATATTGGTTTAAAATAGCAGCCTCTGATAACATAATTATCAAAACTGTATACAATATTGGAGTTTCAGATTACGCCAGAGGCTGCCGGAATTGGATTTATAACATCAAGAAATTATTGGATGTTTACGAATTCAGTTATGTCTTTATAGGCGTTCATGATATTGATCTTAAATTTTTTAAACCCATTCTTAAATCCAGAATTATAGATTCATATAAACAAAATTGGCACCGTACTCTAAAAGATAGTTCAATGTTAGACATTTATAGAACATTTAAGTCAAATCTTGAATATGAGATTTTCCTAGACTTAGTTCCGAAAAAAATAAGGTTTTATTTATGCCGATTAAGATTATCGGTTCAACCCCTTCGTATACAGACTGGTAGATATAATGGAAACAATATTGCTAGACAAGAAATATATTGTCTTTGTTGTAATGCCACTGATATTGAGTACGAATTTCATTGTGTATGTATTTGTTCCAAATTTGCTGCTATAAGAAAGAAATACATTAAAAATATTACTATAATAATCCATCTGTTATGAAGTATGTACAATTGCTACAATCAACCAATAGGTCTGAATTAATAAAACTTTGTTTATTTGTTAAGGAATCGTTGAGTATTAGATTGAATTTGTTAAATCGTATAACGTAATTTTCAAATTGTTCATCCTCTGTACTTCTGTATATATTTGTTTTGTTAATATTCATGTTTGTTGACACTTGTTTTCTGCGCATATGCATGTTGACATATATCAATACCAACCACATGTGATGTTGACGATGTACATTGTGCAAGTCAAATAAAATGTCTGTCTGTCTGTCTGTCTGTCTGTCTGTCTGTCTGTTTGTCTGTCTGTCTGTTTGTCTGTCTGTCTGTCTGTCATATAAATTAACAGGAGTCCACGAAATCATGGTCCTTTATATGTGTGCTTGGCTCGGAACTTGTCATAGAAAACTTAAATGTCCTCTAAAACATAAACAAAACTTCTGAATTTAAACGGGTTGGCTACTCTAATCAGAACGTGAATTTATATCCATGCTTTAATAAGAAGTGTGGTGATATACAAGTTCTTAGTACGGTTCAGATGAACAGTAGACGAAAAAAAAACGGAAGACTTTTTTTCGAATCAGAATCTTGTTTTCATGGGTTAAAGTGAAAGTGAAGCTAGCCTTAACCTCAAAGTGTAGTTATTGATCAATATTTGTTTTTCTTTAAATTCCCAGCCAACATCTATGTTCAGTTATTTAAACAAAAAAGACACATTGCAAAAATGATCTTCAAAAGGGATACCTTACCATCCATAACAACATATAAAAATCAATAATTGTTTCTGCCATTTACTCTAGTTATTTAGACTCAGTTTAAAATCATACCCGGTATATCGCGGCTGTGCTTTCCGCTGATATCGATAATGGATTAAACCTTAAGATTGGATTTTATGAGACTGCAATTTACCGAAGCAAATGTTTTATATAGTGTTTTCAAAGAGCAAGTATTTACCCCATATCTACCGATGAAATATGTACATGACTACAGAAGCTGATAAACATATCTCACGGTTACACAAATACGATAAGCTTACGGAAAACCAGTGAGTCCTAGATCAAGTCATAGTATTGGTTTCGAAATACCTAAACCAAAAAAACAAAAAAACAAATGTGTCGTGTTCTGAGAAAACTGGGCATAATGCTCGTGCGTAAATTGTCATCTCAGATTAGCCTGTGCAGTTCGCACAGGCTAATCAGGGACGACAATTTTCGCTTTTATTGAATTTTTCGTTTAAATGATGTCTCTTCTTAGCAAAAATCAAATTTAGGCGGCAATTGTCGTCCCTGAATAACCTGTGCGGACTGCACAGGCTAATCTGGGACGACACTTTTACGCACATGCATTATGCCCAGTTTCCTCAGAACCCGACAGAAATAACAAAAAGTGCTGTAGTTATCATATCATGGGATCATATCAAGGTCACTGATGATTGTTTAACTCAAGCAAATTAGCCAAACGGAAGTCAAATTAAACTTGTGTTTGACTGAATAATTTGTGTTAAGGGGCTGTTTATAAAACATAAAAAAAACTCGTGTAGAACGTGGAGATGCTCAAACAACTTTGCCAACTTTGATAAATAAAATTAAGCCATAAATCAACGAAAATATCAAAAGTGATATAAAGTGACTGTAGCACGCATATGAAATAATTAAAACATCGATAACAACTGAAACTGCAGATTAGATCGATGACACTTTTGGAGCTTTAATTAAAAGGATTCATAAAACAAAACTAAAAAAAAACGCTTACTCTAATGGCAACTTTAATCCAATGCTTATAACAATAAAGCTACAAAGTTATGCACATCCATTTTATTTGCTTCCATCCGTAGATATATTAATTTTATTTAAATGTACACCATTCTATTTTGTTGGACAAGTTTGTATCGAGTTCTAACCAGTTTGACCACAAACACGATTTACATGTCAGGGCGATATTTTGTATTCTTATTGAAGTTTCCAATTATTAATGACTTACACACAATCGAGATATTTTAAGATTCGTTCGATGCATATTTATTAAAATTTAAAGAAAAATATGTGACTGTTGAAAAAAACGGCTGACCTGTTGTCCCGTAATTTCTCTAGTTTTAGTCTAGTTTTAACCGATGTGTCTTGACAAAGAAAAAAACATCACAAATATTTTTCCGTTGGTTGATTCGAACCTTAATCGGAATACCCAGCTATTGTTCCTAACACCCTAGTCCCTTAATTTAACACTACGAAGTAATGTATATATTGAATATCCCTTTTAACGAATTAATTTACCGCGAAGGTTGTTAACGAAATGTCGCAAACCTTGTTATCGATTTAAAATGGATCCGTTCTACATTTGACACGCGCTTGCGAAATTCAGTAAAAAGGTTAAAATCTCCATGACTTTGAATAAACATAACATGCGTATTGAAGATTTCGAAATTGAACGATTGAATTTTAAATCGGACATTAATTTAAGGTAGCAATAAGTGTGATTTATTAATATATCTCAGCAACTTTCGAACTGATCAATCCGATAGTTAAGAGTTCGGAAGGGAATTTAATTGCACAAATGACTCATTCTTGCGTAAAGATTACATTTGTATTCCAAACAACAAATCCATCTCATGTTATCTACAAATGCTTGCGTATTTGATTTAATTATATTTGCACTAAAAACAACTCTCAATATATATCGTTGCAACTGCTTTAATTTTACGAATATATCGGCAATTGCCTTTGTGCAAACTCAAAATAACATTTAACACTTACGATCATATAACTGACAATTGATTTATTTGTGAGCTAATTCGTGAATTTAATCAACATGTTTCATTGATGGTGATGCTTGTTGCAAATGGTACTTTAAACTTGCTTTCTCTAAAATTTGATTCGTAATCAAGATTGGTAAGGTCCGGGGACAAACTAAATGATACCGCCCCAGTTTTCAATTCACCTCCGTAATTTGATCCAAGATCAAACATCCGTGTTATATTGCGATGCCAACGACTTGTCACGGTAATAAGCGAGAAGTAAACCTAATTATTCCATTGTTTATGATTCAACGATGCATTTCACGAAGAACGCTCTTTACAAATTGCTCTATCAGTAAATAGTAATGGCCTGACCTATTCAACTATAGTAAATTAAACAAGAGGGCCATGGGCCCTAAGGCGCTCACCTGAAACCCGAAGGAACTAAACTTTTCTGAGAAGGTGGAGTTCAAAATAATAAAAGTACTTAATGAAACATAAAGTTTCATGTTGGAATATAAATGTGACTTCTAGAGTGTTAACAAGGTTTCACTATAGCCATAAAAGGCAAACTGCTCCGCCCCCTTGTGGCCATGTTTTTGAACAGACCGGACCCATTTTCTACCTCAGCTGAGATATTATTAGGACAGATATTCTGATTAAGTTTCATGAAGATTGGACAATAAATGTTGCCTCTATAGTGTTCACAAGGTTTTCATGCAGCCATGTTTTTCAACCAACCGGAACCATTTTTGAAATCGTCCTAGATATCATTGGGACACATCTTCTGACCAAGTTTCATGAAGATTGGACAATAAATGTGGTCTATAGAGTGTTCACAAGGTTTAACTATAATCATATAAGGAAAACTGCCACGCACCCTGGCAGCCATGTTTTTCAACCAACCTGAACCATTTTCGAACTCATCCAAGATTTTATTGGGACACATGTTCGGACCAAGTTTCACGAAAATAAAAACAATAATTGTGGCCTCTAGAGTGTTCACAAGGTTTTACTATAGCCATATAAGGAAAACTGCCACGCCCCCTGGCAGCCATGTTTTTCAACCAACCGGAACCATTTTCAAACTCGTCCAAGATATCATTGGGACACATGTTCAGACCAAGTTTCATGAAGATTGGAAATAATTGTGGCCTGTAGAGTGTTCACAAGGTAAATGTTGAAGACGGACGCACGACGGACGGCCGACGGACGACGGACAAAAGGCGATCACAATAGCTCACCATGAGCATATTGTGCTCAGGTGAGCTAAAAACGCGTGTGAGGACATTGACATTACAAAGGAATTTTTGTTTTGATTGAGTTTGCCTCTTCAAACACAGATGCAGTATAGATGGGAAATAAAGTTACAAATCAGACTAGAATGTCCGAATGGTCTCGAAACTTACAATTATTTATTGAGTACTACACATGCCACACATGGATCAAATCACCTAGTCAGTATATAGTCAGTATATATGCTATACTATGCATGTATAATACCTTTTAATGAATGAGTACGCACTACTCTTTAACCTTTCTGGCAGTAATTTTAATAAATAAGCATTCTTTATTTAATATACTTGGCTTACGAATGCCGACAATGTTATTAATGTCAAATTAAAATTACTTGAAACTAACTAAACAAAATAACTGCTTACTTGTATGATAAAAGTGGAAACTGTATGTACTTTCGCAAATACATGTGTATTCATACGCGCATTTCGGTTCACTTTTTTAAACAATAGTTTCATATTAGAAAACGTATACATCGTTGTAAGATGAATGCGTTGTTGATGATTTCAGATACGAAACTAGGTTACAACGACAAGTGTTGCGTGAAATACTCTGATGAGTTTACCGAAGGTGATTCAATGCCAATTCGTGTGAAAACAGCGATTTTAAAGAGACCACAGACGTGAAACAAGCGAGATACAATAGCCGCTATTGAAACACTGGTATAATTAATTTTCAAAAAAGTGGATACAATATAAATACGACAAAGATTGGATTCATAATGACTGATTAATTAATTTTAGTTTAAATGTATGTATTTAAGCTCGATTGCATCGAAAGCCTCATGCTTATTTGAGTCCGTTCCCTGGGACGGAACCAAGGCTTGGCGTCTTTCGAGGAGAACGCTCCCACTGTGGGGATCGAACCCGTGACCTCCCGATCGCTAGGCGGACGCAAAATCCACTACGCCATGGCGACCTCTAAATTAATTCAAGCATAAGCTATTTGATCCGGAGGCTTGACATTTCAATCCCGATGTTTTCTTTTTATTGATTTCTTTATTTTAATTGGGCGCTTTCAATCAAATGATAATCGTCGAAGCATATCTTCAAATACTCTGTGATTCTTGATTGATGTATTGACCACCGAATTTATACCGTGGCTGTCGACGATGAAAATACGTATGGTGAGTTTACAGAAATACTTCAATTACATACACATGAGCCTCGCTCTGTAATACATATGCGTAAAGTGTCGTCCATTTTAGCCTGTGCCGTCCGCATAGGCTAATCAGGGACGACACTTTCCGCCTAAACTGAATTTTCGTCAAGAAGAGTGCGGACTGCACAGGCTTATCTGGGACGACACTTTATGCACATGCATTAAACCCCCTTTTGACAGAGCGAGGCTCAAACACATTAAAACGTATCTTTAAAGTACTCCATCTAATCACTTTGTTGACGTACCTCTGTAAATGGTAACAGGATAGTTTTTGCGTTAATAAGCTTGGTTTATGTGACAATGTGTTTCGGCTGTCATCCCATATTTCGGAGATGTTTACGTAAATACGATGATCTACACACGATAACTTTTACATCTATCTAACTTTTATGTATCGTTATATACCATCCGTTTTCGCGAAAGGTGTAACATTTAATCGTTATATCATGAAAAAAAAATCTAGTACTCAACCATTATGCGCTGGCATGATTAAGACTTTCAAACAATATATGCTTTACTCAAGTGTACGGTTTAAATAACGTTTTCGATTTCGTTAACTGCCACGTACCGGTAGAATAAACTTGAAACAAAAAATAAGCACAAACTACAACTTAACCTTAAATACTAATAAAAATAAATGAAATTTACCTTGGAAGCATGATCTTGAAATTTCCCAACAAATAATGTGTATTTCCAAATTCACAAATAATCACGAATAAGAACAACAACAAAAATATGGTAAAAACAACAAAATTTTCACTGTCGCAGTTAGGATGTGATTTCTCTACTCCAATAACCAGTGGCATACGCACGCTTATTGAGATGGCAGATAAACACCAAGTCATGCGTGGCAACAAATATAGCGTTTTGATCGTATAAAAGGGTGTTGGTATTTCATTGATATGGAGACTCTACTTAAAATAGCATGCGGATGAATGGATGAACCGACGTTCGGGCTTAAGAACAGACCGATGGAAAGATAGGCGACGGAAGGTCGGACGGACGAACGCGTGTACATATGAATAGACAAATAGACATACAGCCGGTTGGACAGACATACATAGAAACGGTCGGACAGACAGACAGACAGACGGACAGAAAGACGTACAGACAGACAGACAGACAAAATATCCCACATAACTGGTATAATTAACATCTGTTTCATACAACCTGTGGTTTATAAAATTACAACAAGCAAAAACACTTAACCCGATCGCTATTGAATGTCGATAAAGGAACACTTGGTTAAATACGAGACCAGATAACATTTGTTTACATCATTTTTTAATGATAAACGTCACTTAGTGTCATTTAAAGCACTGGACAGCCTATCATTTTTTTTATTTTTTTTAGTTGGATCTTTTTTATAATAAAAAATGTATAATGCATACTTTAATTTGCAAAAACACATTATGCTATTATTTACCCACTCTATGATTAGTAATATTCTTATTATTTAGATATATTCACGCATGTCTTTCTTATTATGAATTTGTTAACACATTGAGCTGAAATATACTTAAGAAAAAAAAACTTTTTTTCTGTCCTGTCCTGTTATCAAAGTCACACAATTATGTTAAAGACTTAAAGAAAATATAGGTGTTATATAATCGTTCGATAAAATGACGTTTAGTTAAACTTAAAAAATGGAATTATTCACTTAAATCATACATAAATTAAAACAAAATTTAGAACTAACCTAAATCGAGCGTTATTCGAACGACTGAAGTGTCGCTTGTTTGCGCATGCGTGCGATAGTTTGTGCGGGAGTGGCGGTCAAATTAAAGGACGTTACCAAATCAATACAATACGCGTGCTACCGTTGGGATTCATTCGTTTATTGACATTCACTTAATGCATAGAGGTAAATGATTTCGAAATCGGCGATTATCACTGATTGTGATAGTTTTGGCAGACTTTAAAGCTGCAAACACATCGAATTAATGTTGTAATGTAGATTTGAAACGTGTCGCATATGCACGTCACTAAACTGACTTAAGTTAATGTAAGTTTCCGAAAAAAAATACTGATGATAAAGATGTAATTTAACGAGCGATTTATTTGTTTCGTGTTACTTCTTACGAAGTCCTTTTTAATTTCCTTTTTAATTGACATAGTCCATTTACATCGATGGTTTGAAAATGCCTATACTGCATTCTATATACTAGTTTCGATCCAATTGTATTCGTCAGTCTGTTAATTGTGGGAAAAAAATATTGGATATTATTCACGTCGTATTTCATCTTGTATCGTAAAGTATTGTAGTATGGTATCATACAGTATTCTTATCCAGTATAGAGCTTTTAAGTATTTTTCATATATACATTTAAAAAATATATCAAAACAATAAAATAATAAAGCAATAAATACCTGTGATATGTGCCACCATAGTCCTTGTTTTTTTTTAATTAACTTAGTTTTTACTTATAACAAGCCTTGAGTGTGAATATTGGGAAAGGTCGAATAAGGAATGTGGGAGACGATGTATACATGCCATGACGTAAGTCCATTATTTTCATCTGTATATTAAGCCGCATCAGGGACCTATACAACAATTGTTTTTGTATAGGTCCCTGAACAATACCAGTATTTCAATAACTTCGGCGCATTTATACAAGTGCTAGTTACTTGCTTACGGCCGGTATGGTACTCAAATCCATGACACCCGGAAAATAGTGCGTCAGTCTAACAACTGACATATTGATGTTATCCATAATCATATAAATGTGTACTTGTAATGCTTTCGTGTGCTTTTGATTCATGCGACAGTAGAAGTCATTGTCACATCCCAAGCTGGAAATTTAAAATAGTTAGTCATAGTACCTATAATGCTATGCAGTACAATTGCACAGGTCCGTGTGACCTAGTTTGTACATAATATTGTTGGACGCGTAAACAGATTAAAACAACATCTGGGACACCTGAAAAAGAACCATTGTTTTCTTTCGTGCAAATTAATAAATTTAAAAGTTCAGGTCCGATTCAGCTCGTCGCACTAATTCTTAATGCACGAAAGTCCAAAAAAGGTGATTTTGAGAAAATCGCTTATAAAGTTTTGAAATAACAAACCATATATTAGTAAACAATATATCTTTATGAAGTTTTGACGTGTGGTTGAGATGTATGCAATNAAGACGCATTGCACTTGTTTCGAAGCTTTGCAGTTTTTAAGAACACTTCGACACAAAATTTAGATTTTCGATGCAAACGCTGTTTGATTTTATATTTTTTTTACTTTCGATTCACGAAAAATCATATTGCTAGAAAAAAGGGAGCACACGATGCTTATTTTTGTTTATTTATGGTATCTTAGACAAATGTTGTTGTTTTCATATTTTATTTGGTCAGTTGGTTGAGAAAACACAGTTTGCTGAAGCTGGATTAAGACAAACGCAGGTTGGTTGAGATAGTGGTATACGCCGGTTGATTGAATATTGAGTACCATTTTGTTTCGATTTTGAACGTTGTACGCATTCCTATTATATTCTTTTCCTTTTCAGAATAACATGAAAATATTTCACCTCGGGCGGATCAAACGAAGGACTGGATTGCATCAAACTTCTGAATTCCTACCGCTAACACCCTCACCTTTTCGAACAGCAATGAAACGAAAATTAACAACAATCAAATCGCCAATTCAGCAATCCTTTCGATCTCCTTCTTATAAAACAAAAAAAAACTCGCACCGAGAATTATTTAAAGACAATGATTATCGCGATATTAACTGGTTTATTGATATGAACTTTCAAATGCAAAGTGACACATGACGCATGATGCGGCGTCTCATCAGGGTCTGCGCTGTTTGCTTAAAGGAATTTCTGTAAGAAATATTCTAAATATAGAAATAAATATACTAGACATCCCTAATTTGGGAAATAAATTGATCCAATTAAGAAGAATGGGAGAGTCCACTAGGCATAAATGGGTTAATACGCCAGAAAGCCTCGTGTTGACTATTTCACATGTTTTTGGGGTGACTGGGAGGTCACTAACAGAACAGTCGTAGTGGTGTTTGCTAAAAAAAATATTATACCGCGCATTAATTCAACAATTTTAAATGGATAACATAAATTGTAATAATTAAGCTTAATAAAACAATGTACACTACAATTATCGATTAAAGTTTTATCAAAATCATCGAAGGACACATATAAAAGCTCATACTTTAAGTACCGGTAGATTGAAATGGACACCCTGTGGAAAATTAGTTTTATACCGCTGGTTTTTTCACAACGCTTCGTATATTGTAGAAATATCACTAAACGGAAAAAAAAAATCCATCGTATCATGTTAAGTCTTCAACTAATCTTTGTACGATTGGTTCCTTTTGTTCTTCTGTGATGGACGAAAACCGTGTCCAAGGCGACATTTTGCGTTAGTGACTTGCGTTCGTGCCGCTGTAAAAGATTGTATTCAACCCAATTATCTTGCTTACATTGATATCCGTAATTAGTGAAGGTAAATTCAATATGGTATGTACACCTTGTACATTTTAATCATAATATTAAGACTTTATTGAGAAGACTTTATTGAGAAAATTTTAAGGAATAAATCAATTTAGGCAATATATATGATTTTGTTAGATCTTTGCAATAATTACCGATTATTTGGTACAGTTAAGTGTTTTCGGAATGTCCACGCTAATTTGTTTCATGATGTTTTAACCCATTTATGCCTAGCGTCTAGAAAAAGGCCTTGGCAAACAGCGTAGACCCAGATAACGCTGGCGTCTAATCAGGGTCTGCGCTGTTTGCTTAAAGAAATTTCTGTAAAAAATATTCTAAATATAGAAGAAGAAAAAAAAGACATCCCTAATTTTGAAAATAAATTGATCCAATTTAGAAGGATGGAAGAGTCCACTCGGCATAAATGGGTAAATGAATATTCTGCGTGTGATTGATATGATAGTTTGATAGTTTATTTTAACATACATTTGGCTTTAAGCCCATGAGTACACACATATTACAACACAATATATTCACAGATGGTAAATGACGTACATATTTTTTAACAAAACCTAGATCAAAATATTAATACAACAAATGTGTGTTCACCTCATCGTATTATATATTTTTATATAAAGTAGATAAATAAATGAAAATACATGGAGAGAAACTATTGATAATATAAGTCAGCTCTCAATTTAAAAGCTTTGAAAAACAGAAATTGATAGATTTCGTACCCTTTTTTCATCGTCACTCTGTAAGAGGTCAATACACGTGATCATGTTTGTGTTCTTCCAATAATATTTATGTACACGTGTATATACATCTTACGTTAATGAATAAACATTGGGCATTCAAGTAAAACAATGAAATTCGTCCCCAAGGACGTTACAGTGTTTGCATTTTCTGTTTGCAAACAGTATCTTTTCAGGCTTGTGCCATCCCCCTGCTTCAACTTCAAGTCTGTGGGCAGATACTCAAAAACGAGTTAACGCAATTCTAAATTTTGAAACATTTTCTTCATTTATTAAATATGGCTGGAACGCAAATATACTGTAAAGGCTATAACTTCTACCTCTGGTCGTGTTTTCCATTTCACTTGACCAGGTTTGCAAAAACAAATCAGATATTCGTTGTTTAGCTATGGATACAAATATATTAATATCTCCTACCCCTTGAAAAAAAAATCCTTCGCTAAATCATAATCTGTCTTATAAACGATATGAAGTAAACGTTGTTCTTCTTTTCAAGTTTCAATAATCGAAAATAATATACCTTTGAAAAATAATATACCTTAAAAGGTCACGCATTTCTCTGTGTGTATACGTACTTACAAATTTGCAACGAAGAAAGATAACTCACCTCCAAGTCAGTTATACGACTTGCAGTTGTCTCCTTTATATAGGTTGCAAACAATTATTAGACGTAATTACATTATTGCATCGATCAAATTAAAAAACCTCAGGTTAAAAAATCAGGCAGTAAATTTTATGAAGCCACACACTCCATAATATGATAGAAATTCGGGTAAGGACTTTGGCGGACAACGTGTCAAATTATTCTAAGGCAATCAAAACGTCATTCATCAATGATTTTTACAGTCAAATTGTGAGTCTTATTTTGCAATAAACCATTTTGAATAGAGATATTGAAAAATGAAATAATTCAGTATAAGTATTCATGCTTATGATACGGTTCACTTTTAAATCTGTACGCGCACCAGTCTATTACGTTTTTTTCTCTTTATGGAAAACGGATAATTCACTGTTAAATGATGTTAAAAAATACTATAAAAGCACTGCCACACATTTCCCATGTAACACATGTATTTGACTCCGGTCATGTAAGTAGTTACTGTTTACAATGGTTCGTAACTTTTTAAATTGTTTCATGTTATGTCACGTTACTTTTTGTCATGTCATATGTTCCCTTACTTGTGTTACGTTACTTTTTGGCACCTAATGTTACGTTACTTTTTGTTATATCATGTTACGTTACTGTTTCATGTCATAATACCTTACATTTTACCATGGTATGTTACGTTACTTTTCATGTTCCTTATGTTGTTCTCACTGTTTGTTAAAGTAACATTAATACTAAAAAATCAACGGAAATTTCGAAAAATATTTCGTAAAATAAAGTTACCCAATAAAAAAATTCAATGTTCCTTATAGCAACAGCCAAATTCTCAACGCCAGATGTGGTCTGGTAGCATGGATGATTGTAGATACAAAATGCTCGTTTTTACTTTTTGTGTCATAAACAAATTCATTTTAATTTCCCGCGACTATACTAACATGGTACCATTTTAGCGCTCGTATGTCGTATGAATATCAGTGCGGGAAATTAAAATGGAATTATTTGTGACACTAAAAATTAAAAACAAGCATTTTGTATCTAAAAACATCCATGTTACCAGAAAACATCTCGTTTTGAAATTTTGGCTTTTGCTATAAGGAACATTGACTTTTTATTGGGTAACTTTATTTTTACGAAATACTTTACGAAATTTCCGTTGATTTTTGAGTAGTAATGTTACTTTAAACAACCATGTGACATATTCCTTTTCGTCACCAAATATTAGGTTACACCTGGCAATGATCAGTTACTTTACACTTTTCATATAATATTAATAATACTTAATGTAATTATTGCCAAGTTATGTTCCGTTGCATCTTAATATGTACGATATGTTGCGACTCTTTTTTGTCAAATTACTAAAATTTTGTCGCGATGTGTAAAGTTAATTTGTTCAAGTCATGTTATATTACATTCTGTAATGGTATGCTAATTTTCTTGTTTCATGAAACTGTATCATTTGATCAGTTGACCCAGTTTTAAATCCTAGCATACCAGTTTGATCCATAATGTAAGTTCGAGCTCTGTTTCATGGAACCGTATAGTGATATCACACCCCTATTGACTCAATCTGAACGCTTCGGACAGTGGGCTACACCACACCACGATAGCCGTTATGGCGAGGGTTCCCGATTGCTTTTGACTGTTAACCTGAGAATGGCAACACAAACCAAGCTATAAGGCTTAGCAGAGGTTTGCACAAAAGTTCTCATGATTGACTTTATATTGTAGCATACCTCTATGGGGTATGGGGCTTTTTTATTACTCAGAACATAAACACCTTAGACATAATTAAATTTTATCATGCCTAATTGTACTTCTTAGCCCTGGTGCATTTTTCAACGTGAGTTTCCTGTTTTTATTCCGTGTATGAACATAACTGTTTTATTCGTTTACAAAACAGTAAGTATGCACATTCTAACCCTAACCCAGGGTTATCTCCCCTATACCAGGCCTCGCTCGTTGTCTTTTTCCGCTTCCCTTCTGTTGACAGAGTCCGAGTTCGCAGAGTGCATGTCAACCTCTGTTTTTTTTTTCATGGACGGGAACAGTAAGGATGCTGCTATTTTTAGACTTGTCGTGTTAAAAATGTGGTGTAATCGACATGACATTTCCGCAGCGCAATTTGGTTTAAATCAATCAGCATGCATGAACATTATCGTACTTCACAGAGTGAAATACTCATATTGGTCAAAATGTTGATTCTTCATACTAAAATTATGTTGGACGTAAACTCATATAGCATTGGCAATCGGATAGTTTGCATTTTTACACGATTGAAATCAAAAGTTCTCTTACAGCTACTGACCAGTCTGTGCGATTTCGAATACAAGTCGTGTTTAATTTTGGAATTTGATGTTGATTTTGATGGACACGTGAATGAAAACAACGGAGCTGGGTGATGATCAGGTAAAAATTTACAATTGTTCATTAGTGTCATGTTTTTTTAAACTGATAAGCATTGTTCTATTTAAGCTCCACGTAAAGATTGCATAACACTGTCGCATACGCTATAAGGTCCAAATATTAGACAAAGTATTCGTGCATTAGGAAGCATTAACATAAAGTACATAGTTTATTAAAGTGATATTAGACGCATCTAACGGTATATGTTATGTTTATAGGTGTCTATCGCAACCGTTGTTTATTTTCGGTGTTTTCACTTCATATACACTTATATTTGTTAATGCAGCATCAACATACTAAAACAATATCCCGGAAAGAGAAAAAGAATGCATTTAAATATCAACCGTACGTTCGTTTTGACAACTGACAAAAGAAATGATTCTCTGTACGATGTGAATCTAAATTTAGTTTTAGTGCAGATTCGTTCATACGACAAAAGACACAACTTTGTTTTACGGATCATTTTAATTTCCTTCAACGATATCTATCATACGACACACGAACACTAACTCCGATCCTAATTAAAAGACAGTTCCGCACGGCTTAGAGTACTGGGACAGTCATGTAAAATATCGAATATATTATGTATTGTGTATAAACAACTGGTACAGGTAGCAAGATGAGTTGCAGATAATTGGTCATTTACCACATTTTAACTATCTCTTTTGACCTGTTACTTCTTTTCAGCTCAATTCAACAGTGAAAAATGCGTCTAATATCACTTTAAAGAACAAAACATTCGGGTGTAGACTGACTTGCAAAACTATTCGAAATAAAAGCTTTTCCCGATGCAGCAGTTAAGAATCATTAAATAATTATTTTTTCAACTCGTTTATAATTAACATCTAATTGACCAGAATGAACAAAACAGTTTATAATTTTGGAACAATAAACAAAACACTTCGTAATATATAATGCATACTTAATGCCTTATGTTTTGAAATAGAAAGAGCATGACGCTTTGAGTCGATAAATAAGAAATAACAATAATTTCCTCGGTGTATACTAGTCTCTCGAATTATTTATGGGTAAACTTAACATTTTAACTCTTTCAATGCTGGAACTGAATGTTAAAGGCCTTTGCAAACAGTTTGGATCCAGATGAGACGCCACAGAACGTGGCGTCTCATCAGGATCTAAACTGTTTGCTATTCTGATAGTATTCTTTGAAAAAAAAAATCGAAGAAAATGCTAATTTTAGAAATTCAGCATACGACATTTTAGCAGACGACAAATTTCCAAGCATGCGAAGGGTTGAGCAACATATCTAATCACGCGGAAATCAATCTGTTTTTACAAATTTGGATCATCGATTATTATAAGCAAACGCAATGTTTGCTTTGCTGGAATTGAATCCGGGTTATTACAACAATATGGAAAGTCTGATGTCGAACAACAGACATTTTGAGTACGCTTAATATTTTGCAAGATCCCATTGACCAGCTTAGCTTCATTGTTTTCAAAATACGACTTCATTTAAATCGCAGAACTTACAAGGAAAGTAGTGTTCATGGGAAAGCAGAAAACGTGAAAACAATGTTGTTGTTTTTTTGCAAGAATATTTATTCTTTACAGGAGCTTTGTCAATTATTAAATATTTATATTAATAATATAACAAATTAAGTAAAAAGTAACATCCGAATGTTCCATAAGTTTAAATAAGACGTCTGTGTCACATTTTGTAAAGTAAAATTTATTAAACAGTCTAGTTTTGTCAATAGTTTAGAAGCATTTCCTGTGGACAATGGAGGGTCCAGACTCGTCGTATTCCTGCTTGCTGATCCACATCTGTTGGAAGGTGGACAGGGAGGCCAGGATGGAGCCACCGATCCAGACGGAGTATTTCCTCTCAGGGGGAGCAATGATCTTGATCTTCATGGTGGAAGGAGCAAGGGCAGTGATTTCCTTCTGCATCCTGTCGGCAATACCGGGGAACATGGTGGTGCCTCCGGACAGGACGGTGTTGGCGTACAGATCCTTACGGATGTCGACGTCGCACTTCATGATGCTGTTGTAAGTGGTTTCATGGATACCAGCAGACTCCATACCCAGGAAGGAAGGCTGGAACATTGATTCAGGGCAACGGAATCGCTCGTTACCGATGGTGATGACCTGACCGTCGGGAAGCTCGTAGCTCTTCTCGAGGGAGGATGAGGAAGCGGCGGTGGCCATTTCCTGCTCGAAGTCCAGGGCGACGTAGCAGAGCTTCTCCTTGATGTCACGAACGATTTCACGCTCGGCGGTGGTGGTGAACGAGTAACCACGCTCAGTGAGGATCTTCATCAAGTAGTCAGTAAGATCTCTGCCGGCCAAGTCGAGACGCAGGATGGCGTGGGGAAGAGCGTAACCTTCGTAGATGGGGACAGTGTGGGTGACACCATCTCCGGAGTCGAGCACGATACCGGTGGTACGTCCGGAAGCGTACAGGGAGAGCACGGCCTGGATGGCGACGTACATGGCCGGAGCGTTGAAGGTCTCGAACATGATCTGGGTCATCTTTTCCCTGAGGCACAAGTAAAACAAGAACGTTAAAATTGTGACGATAATAGGGTGATTTTGCGTGAATTTGTAAATGTAGCGTCACTAAAGCTAAATTAGATTTATCCTGTGAAGGTTTTCGTTCATTTATACACATGTTTAACGCTATCGTCAAATGTAAAAAAAAACAAAACAAAAATAAAACAAAACAAAAAAAACGGATTATTCTCTAAGCATTACGTCGCTTTGATTGATACAATATCTTACGGTCAATGCTTTGAGTCATTTAGTGTTTTAATATATTTTACAATTTGCGCAATTCAATGAAATTCCTTTTGAATATAATTAGAAAACTAGATGATAACTAATGATTTTCTATGTCAATGAAGTTTCAGTACTTAGTAGGAAGGAGCGTTTATACGAAATGGAATTCCCTCAGCAGTTTTATTTTCAAATCCCTCAACGCGTAAAGTAACGTATTTTAATAACGAACGGACATGTTCTTTTCATCGCTTACATTATGAAATACTTAAATCTACTTGAAATGGGGTTAGGGTAATACAAGTGCGTCAACTTTGATAAATGGTTATATTTTAAGACAGTAAGATGATACACGTTGGTTTAAAGGGACCACAGTCATTCCTTATTTTTATCGTAGCTATGGTAAACACGCCAAACGAAAACATTCTCTCTCAGAGCTTTGATTTTTGCATGAAGCGAACGGAATGGGAAAGATAATTACCTGTTAGCTTTGGGGTTCAGTGGGGCCTCGGTCAGGAGGACGGGGTGTTCCTCGGGGGCAACACGGAGCTCGTTGTAGAAGGTGTGGTGCCAGATCTTCTCCATATCGTCCCAGTTCGTGACGATACCGTGCTCAATGGGGTACTTGAGGGTGAGGATACCTCTCTTGCTCTGGGCTTCATCTCCCACGTAGCTGTCCTTCTGTCCCATACCGACCATCACACCCTGGAGAAGAGAAAAGAATAGCGAATGGTTACTACTGGACGTGTTATATAACCCAAATTAGATGCCGCGATTGTACTTAATATCTGTCATAAAATTTAGGCATTCAGAAAACATGTGCATGTATTAATGATATCATAGAAATTGTGCGTAAATGTAAATGTTACGGCTGTATTGATGAGATTATTGAAATTGTTCGATAATATTCGATAATGCGAATATTAATGGTCGCATTTATGATTGAGAGGACCGAAAGTGTTTGTTTATAAAAATGTTAATGCACGCGTTCTTCGAATAATCGGAATGCGGGCTTTTTATTGGTCACTTATGGAAGAAAGGGAATGTTTACTCTTTCAGTGCAGAACCCAATTTTGAAGGCCATTGCAAACAGTTTGGATCCAGATAAGACGCCACACAACGTGGCGTCTCATCAGGATCCAAACTGTTTGCTATTCTGATAGTATTCTTTGGAAAAAAAAATCGAAGAAAAGGCTTATTTTAGAAATTCAGCAGACGACATTTTAGCAGACGACAAATTTCCCAGCATGCAAATGGTAAAGCGATCAGTACACGGCGATACGAGTTAACAATTACTATTATACTACTTGTTGTGGGCAGATTAGACTTAATTGTGTCGTGTTCTGAGAAAACTGGGCATAATGCATGTGCGTGAAGTGTCGTCCCAGATTAGCCTGTGCAGTCCGCACAGGCTAATCAGGGACGACACTTTTCGCCTAAATTGGATTTTTGCTAAGAGGAGACTTCATTTAAACGAAACATGTCATAAAAGCGGAAAGTGTCGTCCCTGATTAGCCTTTGCGGACTGCACAGGCTAATCTGGGACGACACTTTTGGCACATGCATTATGCCCAGTTTTCTCAGAACGCGACACAATTAACAGTTCACAGTGCTTGACGTTAAAGAGAAACGTGCACAGTTTGGTAAAATGAAGATTATCAAAATCATCGGCATAGATTAAATAAGAATGTATACATTATGTTTAAACAAACGAAATAACACTCCTCAATAAGGAAAATGTTTATAATATTCGTTCATAAATGGATAATCATCATTCGAAATCGTTAAAATAATGAAGTTCGTGTAAGGCTTTTCCTCGATAATTTGGAAAATACGTTGAATGATTACTAGCATAGCGTGTATAGTTCGCCGATAGATAATAAAGCCTGCGTGGCGCAACTGTAACCGATTAGCTTGTTTGCTCAACTCTCGGCCAAGACAATATTTTCTATTCAGTTTTCACTTGCTTTTATAATTAGTTAAGACTATTAAAAACATTATAGATTTGTTAGGAAGCAATTTAATAACATTCTCTTTGAAACACGAAAATCTGTGAACAAGTCCCTTTAATAGTAATACTGATTACCTGGATAGCGATGGATATCATTTACCGCTGAGACAGGAATGTGCTTCGTTACTTGGAATTTTGGATATGCACACTAATACCAAAACATTCAGGTGAGCACGTGTTATTTTGGAGTGTGGCCAGCTTAACTATATGTTGCTGGTTTAACCTGTTGTCGGTTTGACTGTAATTCAAATTGGACATATTTACGCGGCTGAGGATAAAACCTGATCAACTCATTCCTTGGGAGCTTATACAAGTTGGCTCATAGAGATTTGGGATAGTTCCCAGTTTTGATGATAAATATCAGCGAATGCTAATTAGCGAAATGGAAATGGGGATACCTGTTTTTACCGATATTCATACATGATTAGGAATTAGTCCTGGCCCGTCACGGGGGTTAATTATCAAGAACTAATCTAGTTGTGTCACGTGTGACCTTCACGATGAGTCTGCTATTGCCAACTATGATTCTATGAAAGTTTTTGTATTTGCCTTATAAATTTAATATTATAACGATTTGTAATAATAACACTAAAGACTCTATATGCAATCTTAAATATGATCTACGTGAAAAGGTATAATTTAAACCCATATATGCCTAGTGGACTCTCCCATCCTTCTAAATTGGATCAATTTATTTAAATAATTAGGGATGTCTAGTATATTTATTTCTATATTTAGAATATTTCTTACAGAAATTCCTTAAAGCAAACAGCGCAGACCCTGATGAGACCCCGCATCATGCGGGGTCTCATCTGGGTTTAGGCTGTTTGCAAAGGCCTTTTTTTCTAGACGCTAGGCATACATGTGTTTAGTCGTTCTTGAGTTATCAATCCATTTAAATAAAAAAAAAATAACAGTGCCATTAGACACAACTTTTCTTAATTTCTCGTTCAAACCATTTTACTGTGTCGCATATTCAGTCACATAAGGTCAAACTCAAGACAGATTATATTGAACGAAAAACGTATTCAAATTGGACGCCAGTGAAAGGTGATAATAAGCATAATTGCTGGAATGCGTTATTGAAATAACTTTCCTTGATTGTTCACGACAAAGTCAATATCCAAAAAAGGCATGCGAAACAAAAATAGCACAAAATAAATAACATCCACATACCTGATGTCTGGGCCTGCCGACAATGGAGGGGAAGACGGCTCTCGGCGCGTCGTCGCCGGCGAAACCGGCCTTGCACATACCGGAACCATTGTCCACGACCAGAGCGGCTACCTCGTCGTCACACATGTTGAGAAGTTAGTGTTTTTTATCCGAGCGATACAAAACTAGACACGGCTGGTGCGAGTACCTCCGAGGTATAACAGAGACTGACGAACGCCCCGCTTTCGCTTCGAAGATATATATATCCGATAGCGCCGCTCAGTTCCTGGAAAAGTTACCTACACATTCCTCGAGCGTTGCCAATATATGGGATGCGTTCTATCTACCGGTACCATGTGAGCGTGCGGATCAAAACCAGGTGATCTGACAGACAGACCGGGTACCAGACCAAACAGAAAGATGGGTAGATTTTATCTGTGTAGAACGAATACACACATCGTCGCTGTGAAATAGTGTTCATGCACGTTATCAATGTGCAAATGCTAATGAACGTATAATGAAGTACACGTGTCGATTCGAAGGATGGTATAGCATTCTATGGCATTTTCACTGCACATACATGTGTGGCCATGTCGATACTTGATAAATAAACTGAACGATTATAATAATTTGTAAAAGCTTTCAAAATTAACGATTGATCCCTTTAGCTTATTAAAATAAAATGGTCAAACAATATGCAAATTTAATACGAATATTAGTAGCTTTTAATAAAACACTATTTTGTTCCTAGTACGTAATATGAATTTAAATGTCAATAACAAATATTTTAGTTTATCGTGAAGGGTTTTTTGTATGCAACGAACCAATAGTATAGACCATTCACACTATAGTAGAGAGGAATTGTGTATGTATTTCGAAGTTTATTAGGTCCTTCCGCGCCTGAGGCTGCATTATGAATTTTACCAGACTTTTCCTGAAATACCGCGTGTCTAACATTTCCCCAAGGTAACAAACATTACACATTCCACTGAATGAGTAACGGAAAATGTCAATCGTTATACAGCGACTTTCTCCGGAATTCTCCATAAGATATATTGAAGAACAACGATTATCTCCGAAATCCTCCGTACGGTAAGAAAGATATCGTGCCTATAAACGAGTTGATTGTAATCGTTTACAGTAGGGATTTTCCGCGCATAAGCGCTGACTACCGTATACGTAGTTGGCAAAATCACGTTTTACAACAACGTTAAACATATGCTTACATGTTTGCGTTTAGTTAATAAATTGGTTCGAAATCACGATATAAACATTACAATATATTTATTGTTTTGAACATATATCGTATTTAGTACCAATATTGTATACATTAATAAATATATTTTATTTGAAAAATACGAGTTGGTAATTAGCATCATAGGTAAGGTGGTCTAAAAAATACTACTATTAGTATACTTTATTTATGTGTCGTTAAAGATAAAACAAACTTCATATCACTTGCAGTTGTACTGATTTTTTGGCTGTTTGCGGAAACCAACGCCTATAGACCTCCAGTGGATTGTTATTGTTTACAATCGGTATTTTCCGCGCATGCGCACTGAGTGGTTGGCAAAGCGCTGGTTACAGTAACGCAAATACACATTAAAACATCTAAATCATTGAATACAGATTTCATATTTAGTACCGGAATCGAATATTAATAACTTAATTATTATTTTTTTTAATACGAGTTAGTCATTAGCATCAGAGTAAAGGTGGTGTCTCAAGACTAAACACCGACAATTTCAATGTTTTTACAAAATAAAAAAATGCTATCAATTAGCGAATTTCTTTAAAATGGAGTTAAAGAAATTAAATAAGAAACTTATAATTCATGTTATGAATCTTAAAAATCTAGATGATAGAAATGTAAGAGTCATCATCAATGGGTTTGTCAGTATGTGTTATTGTTAATGAAGGATCGAACCTGAAAGAGGTGTATTGGATCAACCATAGAACAAAGCCTTATACAATGCGAGTACTTGATAATATTTCAACCCATTTAGGAATTTTTCTTCCTTTATACATATGCCTCTCTAGTTTTTTTCTCGTGGGAAAAAAATGAAAAATAACACTAGTGTCAACCATTATAATGACTCAAAAACAGATCAGTGATATTTTGTTAACATTTCTGTTATAATTAGAAAATTGTTGATGTTTCGAGGGTTCATTGAAACAATGATTGTGCTGATCACTTGATTATATTAATATCAGTTATAGATGACAATTATCACTAAGCATTGCGAAAAGATGTAATCAATTGACTGTGAGATGTTTACCAGATGCTACAACTTAGTGATAACAGGACATTACTATTAGGGAAGAGAGAAAGTTGATGAGAACATTAACCCATTTATGCCTAGTGGACTCTCCCATTCTTCTAAATTGGATCACTTTATTTCCAAAATAAGGGATGTCTAGTATATTTATTATGCTCCCCATATATATATATGGGTGAGCATATAGTCGCCGCTTCGTCTTTCCGTGTGTGTGAGTGTTCGTCCGGAAATTTGTCCGGGCTATTTCTCAGCAACTAATGACCGGAATTAAATGAAACTTTATGGGAAGCTTCACTACCAATGGGAGATGTGCATATTATCAGCGGGTTCTGGTCTGATGATTTTTCACAGAGTTATGGCCCTTTGAAAAAAAAACATTAACTACATACATATAGTGCAATTTTTCTTGTCCGGGCTATTTCTCAGCAACTAATGACCGGAATTCAATGAAACTTTATGGGAAGCTTCACTTCCATATTTTTTTATTTATTTTTNTCCTATGTTCCGAGTTCCCGCGTTTGTCATTTGGGATCAAGTAAAATTTTCAACAAACATATGTTGCCTTCCGCAGAAATTTGGTTTACGGTAGACATTCATTAGCAATACATTATTTAAGAAGGTATCCCACATGTTTTGAAACAAAAGCAGCATGTCTTGAACTTCTTTGGAAACGCTCATTGGAACAAACTTGGATTACAGCTATTATAACTTTGTGATAGTGTTCTGCCGCCACAATGTGGACGTGAAATGTTATAAAAGATCTTGAGCCTGGTCTAATGCTATCGAAGATTTGGCCTCAGTTCTTTTCTGTTATTTCATTGTACAATTCAGTATGAATATACGAACGTACGCCTGTTGGTAACTACAAAATAATAAATGAGCATCAGAAACCTTATCATATCGGACAACTTGGATAGGCTGTTAGGGAGTATTCGAGTTGTAGATTCACATCTTGCTAGATATACAATGTATACACTAAAATGTACTCACATAATAATCACTGTTTAATAATGATATGCCAGATTTTTCGTATTTGTATTTTATGGAGATGCTACTAACCTTGCTGGTAAGTATTTCTTCGATCATTTATCTACGAATCTTTTGGATTGGCTAAATAAAATTTGACCAATGGTGCCGCGCTGAGGGAACACTTGGGTTTATTCATGTGCGCTAATTTTCATCCCAGATTAGCCTTTCACAGTCCGCACAAGCTTATCAAGAACGACACCTTCCACCTGGAATTGTTCGTTCAAAGGAAGTCGCTTCTGAAGGAACATCCAGTACTGACGGGATTGGTCGCTCCTGATTAGCATGACTAAACAAGCTAATGAGGGACGACACTTTAAGTATAGGCATTAATCTCAGTTTGACCAGAAATGACTCGATAAAGATCTTTCATATCTGTATTGATTTATACTTTAATGCTTTTTGGAGGTATTTTCTAGTTAGTATAAATATAGGATCTTGCATTAGTGGTCGTTTTGTATTGAATTTATTAAACTCGTCATCTAAATGAAGATAAAAACTCGGCAAGCCTCGTTTTTATCTTCATTTAGATGACGAGTTTAATAAATTCAATACAAAACGACCACTCATGCAAGATCCTATAATATATACGCATACATTCTTGATCTTACACACTGGGCCTATCGAGAATCGCTTGCTTGCTGCCGATTAATTAAGATTACATGACAGGCTATACCAAATGAATCGTATGTTTATTATTCTCGTGCTGGTATACTTTTGGTAGTCTGAACGAAAAAGATATCGATAATGTGAAAAATACCGTACCGAACGTACTGTTGAGCAGCCTGTTTGTAATATTGAACACACAAGAAACAATTATATCAGTGGTTTTATTAATTGGACCATAATTCTATAAACGGGTTTTAAGTATGGTAAATTTTAATCATCAAAGAGAACCGCGCTTCATAGACCACCCACTACTTATTTAGTGAAAATAATTACACAAAACTACGGTAATTTTCATTTACGTAATTGCGTCATGAATTGTCAGGCAAATTCATTATATTAAACTTTTAATAACATAATAAAGAGAATAAATGAAGCAATGTTTTTTAATCTGACGTGTGTATTTTCATCTAATTACGTTAACTTATATCATTGTTATCGAAACTTATAGTTCATACATAGGGGATTAAATAACATGAATGAATTTTAAAGCATTATATCACGTCTCTCACAACATTTCAATTAAAGAAAAATATTTACCATGATGGATTAAATAACATATACTGGATAAGTTATGATATCGATGGAATTAAAAAAAAAACTCGTACAACTCGACCACAATTTAACTATAAAACAATTCAAACAGTAATGCTATCATTAGTAATTTTCCGTATAATCAAAGTTTTTTCTTAAAGATTCTTTTAACGCTAATTGAATGTGTTTGTATTAACAAAGCCGGGCTCTTATTTGGAAGGAAACTCATTTTGGAGTATGTTTTGTATTCACAGCTAGAATGAGTTCATGTGATGGAAAGTCAGTTACAACATGCAATAACATTTGTTATCTTCATGTTTATCATTACTTTCATCTTCATCATTACTTTCATCTTCATCATTAGTTTCATTTTCATTACCACTACACAGATAACCATCATTTTCATCATCAGCAGCAGCAGCATCATCATCACCATCGTCATCATCATCATCAGTATAGACTAATAGCGCGGCTTCTGTCAAAATTAAATTCATCATATAAGTCGCGCTTTGAGAAAACCGGGCTTAATGCATGTGCGGAAAGTGTCGTCCGTAATTGGCCTGTGAGCACTGCATAGGCACATGTGGGACGATACTTTACGCACATGCATTAACCCGATTTTCCCAGAGCGCGGTTTATAACTATTTTAGTATGCTCCTACATTGTTCACTGTATACAGTCTTGCCATTCTAAGCAGTTTGACGTCAGTAATAAATTACCTGAAAACTTTGCAAAGGAACTGTAACCAGGTAAACAGAACATGGTGCGTCTACCTTTATTTTTCCACTATGATTGTAGCAGTATATTTTCAGGAACTAAAAATAGCCCAATGGCACAGGAACTAGAGATAATATAGGAACAGACAACCCGGCTATACTTATACCAGAAAAATGTTTCCGACTTAACACTCTTACCATTCATAATAATTATTATCGAATGCCTTCATCAATTTAAACACACCACATAATTATGATCATTCCGAGTACACAATAAAATATTACAGTTTTAAACAGGAGAACTGGACGCTCTAGGAGCACCAACACCAGCAAAGTCATTATCGCAGCTAACCACAAAACAACATATACTGCAGTGGTGTTACATTTAAGTTTAAGTCGTCATTCTCATCATTAACAGCAGCATAGTGATCATCATTATTGCCGCTGTTAGCCTCATTATTATCAATGCTGGGGTACTTCGTATGGCATATAAATCCTAATCCAAGTAAAATATTGAAGTAACTCCCGTTAAGGTGCCCGGGCGTGTCCCGTTTATGCGACTAACCTTCAATTGCAGACTATTCAAATTGGACATTAATGTTACTAAAATCATGCGAATGCAACAGTTTGAGGTTACAAAATATTTGGTTTCCGCTGGGATGATTAAGTGATACTGTACGCATTTATAATTGAAAAATGCTTTCTGCTTATTGTAATTATTCTCAGAAAATGCTGGTGTTCCAAGATTATAATTCTGTATTCAATAACCGTGATGTCACGTATAAATGACCGGAGTTAGACCTTTTCTTCAAGTAGCATCAGAGTATATGTAACACTACATTATAATAAACGTCAGGCTAAATATGGTATTACACACTTGCCAATCGTTTATGGTCAGATGCTATTTTAAGATTTCCACTCCAGAGCAGATAGCACAAGTGTACAGTCCACGTTAAAATTATTGCATTATTTGTGCCATGTCAGAATGCCATGTCATATCATTATTATTTTACTTTATGTTGCTTACAATAATGTTATGTTTCTTATCTGAATGATAACATTGTCCGGAGTTTTCGAGCGTAACCATTTACCCAGCTCCGTTTTAAGTCCATTTTTATTTGAGGTGTGTGTGTATTAAAGTTTGCCTTTTGTAGTCAGAAAGAAATCTATGAAAAGATTAACGTATAGCAGTGGGGTATGAGTAGCACACATTTGCTTAATTGTATTCGCTTAAATATCTTGACTTCATCAAGTATTGTAATATGCAAGGAAAAAAAACAAGTTTGTGTTTTCTTCGAATCTAGTGAGATTATGCGATTTGCATGTGTTATTATAACTATCACGATGCAGGAAGTATATGTTGGCCTTAAAATCGTTTTTATGGAAACTTATTTTTTACTGTTGAATTAATTTACTAATTTATTTAATGTGTGTTTGTCTTTCCGTCTGTTAATGTACATATTTTAATTGCTCAGTTCATGCGCTTGTGATTTGTATTAACTTTAAACTATGTTCGAAAAAGTTCATGAACCACTTTTGCCGAATCCCTTGTTATGAGTATTTCAAGATCAGCTTATTTGTCCCCGTAATGACTTTGTTTAAATAAACCCTCGCATTTTATAAGATATGCCTTATATAGACGCCAGTTTTTTTCCAAGAGGCTATTATTTGTTACACAATCCTTTTTGTACGTGTTAGTAAAACTAATTTGCAAGTACCAATTACTATGAAGTGTTGCGGTATAACACGGAAATAAACCGAGCATTGAACATTGCCATCTGGACTTTTTGTATGAACTTGTAACAGATTAGTATCGAGGAATATGATTAAGTAATTGAATTTTTAAAATTGATGAAATATTAAATGAAGTAAGTCTGTCGAACGAAAACTATGATAATAAAACTATTATAAGCTCACAATTTGCAAGCAAATATGTTCGAACAACTAGTATTACTATGTCCGAACTACTATACTAGTAGTTCGGACAAAGGTACAACTGGCATACTGTGAAGGTATACATAATTAAAGTATATAACTAAATAATAAGTAATACATGTACACATTTAAAACATTTATTCCGCGGATATCGATCTAGTTCTCACAAATTCTCATCAACGAATAACATAGGCAGATCGCCATAAGGTTGAGACCCTGGGTTACAACACACACATTGTTGGAAAATGTCAAACAATGGGCGAAGCACTCTAACCATGTTTGATTGCGCACCTGTTCAAGTGATTGCCCTTTGGACGATAAAGGAACTGTATGCTCAAAGTTTCACCGAATCACTTTGCTTTAGTTAGCCATGGTGTTTTCAAAATACGACTTCGTGTAAATTTAAATGACACAGCAGGAAAGCAATGTCCGAAAGAAGGGCAAAAAGAAAAAGCAAAGTGTCTCCAACAATTAAAATGTTAAATTATTAAATAGGCATATAAATAATTTTACAAAAAAATGTAAAAAGTAACATCAGAATGTTGCGAAAGTTTAAACAAGACGTTTGTCTGCATGTCAGATGGTAAAAAGTTAAATTGATTAAGCAGTCTAGTTTTGTTAACAGTTTAGAAGCATTTCCTGTGGACAATGGAGGGTCCAGACTCGTCGTATTCCTGCTTGCTGATCCACATCTGTTGAAAGGTGGACAGGGAGGCCAGGATGGAGCCACCGATCCAGACGGAGTATTTCCTCTCAGGGGGAGCAATGATCTTGATCTTCATGGTGGATGGAGCCAGGGCGGTGATTTCCTTCTGCATTCTGTCGGCAATACCGGGGAACATGGTGGTGCCTCCGGACAGGACAGTGTTGGCGTACAGATCCTTACGGATGTCGACGTCGCACTTCATGATGCTGTTGTATGTGGTTTCATGGATACCAGCAGACTCCATACCCAGGAAGGAAGGCTGGAAAAGTGACTCAGGGCAACGGAATCGCTCGTTACCGATGGTGATGACCTGACCGTCGGGAAGCTCGTAGCTCTTCTCGAGGGAGGAGGAGGAAGCGGCGGTGGCCATTTCCTGCTCGAAGTCCAGGGCGACGTAGCAGAGCTTCTCCTTGATGTCACGAACGATTTCACGCTCGGCGGTGGTTGTGAATGAGTAACCACGCTCAGTGAGGATCTTCATAAGGTAGTCAGTAAGATCTCTGCCGGCCAAGTCGAGACGCAGGATGGCGTGGGGAAGAGCGTAACCTTCGTAGATGGGGACAGTGTGGGTGACACCGTCTCCGGAGTCGAGCACGATACCGGTGGTACGTCCGGAAGCGTACAGGGAGAGCACGGCCTGGATGGCGACGTACATGGCTGGGGCGTTGAAGGTCTCGAACATGATCTGGGTCATCTTTTCCCTGAGGCACAAGAAAACAAGAACGTTAAAATTGTGGATAAAGCGTAACATGTAACAATCACAAAACACGTAAACGAGTCCCTCAAAACGTTGATTGATCAATGATATTAGCTCAGTCATAGATATTGTAACACATTGGGTAAAAGTAAATGTTATATGTGGATTTACATGTGAACCTTAGATAATTATTTTGGCTGATGAAATAATTTAGTTATATTAAGCCCTCAGCGCTTTGATAACTCATGGGAATGAAACGTTCATAACAATGATTTTGAATATTGGGGTTAGCTGGGTTAAAATGAAAGCGCGTAATTTGAAATAATTTACAAAACAATCATGCACTGCTGTCGGGACTCATATTGGCCAGTATGCGCCATTACCTAACCCATTTATGCCTAGTGGACTCTCCCATCCTTCAAAATTGGATCAATTTATTTCCAAAATTATAGATGTATAGTATATTTATTTCTATATTTAGAATATTTGTTACAGAAATTCCTTTAAGCAAACAGCGCACACCCTGATGAGACGCCGCATCATGCGGCGTCTCATCTGGGTCTACGCTTTTTGCCCAAGGCCTTTTTCTAGACGCTAGGCATAAATGGGTAATTGGGTTCTATCTGTGCTTTGGTAAACGAGTATTAAGCAGATATGTGTTTTGAACGGGAGCGCTACGTAAATTATATCTCTCAGAGAATGTATCAAAGAAGGAGACAACAAAGGTGGGAATAATCATATGATTAACGCGCGGAACGAAAAAACTTTCTCTCACAGCTTTAATTTTTGTATGAAGCGAACGGAATGGGAACGATAATTACCTGTTGGCCTTGGGGTTGAGTGGGGCCTCGGTCAGGAGGACGGGGTGTTCCTCGGGGGCAACACGGAGCTCGTTGTAGAAGGTGTGGTGCCAGATCTTCTCCATATCGTCCCAGTTCGTGACGATACCGTGCTCAATTGGGTACTTGAGGGTGAGGATACCTCTCTTGCTCTGGGCTTCATCTCCCACGTAGCTGTCCTTCTGTCCCATACCGACCATCACACCCTAGAGAAAAAGAGGCAATTATGTACGCTGTTGCGGAGAGTGGGGAAGACAATACGGGCGGATAAGAAGATGAAATGACTGACATATTGTATGATGCATGGCAAGTGATACTGGTTCTATAGAATTTTTTGCTTTGAAGATGCGAAAAATACGACTTTAACCTGGTCATCTGCTCGGATTATATTGTATTTGTAATGTAAAACATGAGAAGTTAAACGTAATATGGGATCAATTTGCCAGGCGTTCACCCTTTACTCAAACTTTCCTCTTTCCCAAATATATCGTGTTTTGTTTATATACTGTTATCAAATGAAACCATATTCTAGGTTTCTATAACTGTACTATTTCCAAATAATATGTTTTTCTAGTCTGTATTCCGAGCAGTGACCATTTCCTAAATTTCCGCACCATTTTTAGAGACATGTACGGTCAGAAATCAGGATGTTTTCTTAAAAGTTAATATAAACTGTATTAAGTTTCAGAAAAAAATGCAGTTTACTTATTTAATTCAGTTGTATATAACCTTTTGTGTCAATTAAACCGTAAAACAGAATCATAATGTATACGTGTGTTCCTTTCATACTCGGATATATTTGTATTTTATTTAATAAAAACATATCTTATAAAGAAACTACAGGGTAGTCATTTTTTCACATGCATGTATTAAATGTTTTTACGTCATGAACTATGCAACTACAAATCAATTCATGTCATCGTGATTGAATAGTATTGTTCAACGTCTTAACTATAGAATAAACGCACGTTATCTATTCGCAATGTTAATCAATTATAATTAACACAATATGCATATTAATGCATTTTATGTTTAAATCATATTTATTATTAAAGTGCATCATTAATGTCTTCAGTAATATTATTAATTTAAGCATTTGATTCATCGCCATTATTATTAATATGTTTCGACAAAGCGTCCGCCATCTTGGTTCAGCTAGTATGCATAAATGCAGACGAAAGCCTATTTCTCGCTTATCAGCAACCCAAGTGTTCATAAATTAATTACCACGCACTACACATTTCAGAAATAATCGCCTGCCAGATCTAAACATTCCGTTCTTAAAACAGAGCCAGATATTTCTGTTTATTCATTCAAATGCTCTGCGCGTCACGAATCTCTCGAGAACGTTCCCCGCTAATTTGCCTGATGCTGATAAGCCCCGCCCATTGGCATTGAAAACTCACACAGCTCGCGTGAGTCACGCGGCTGGCATTGTACTATTGCCATATTTGGCAATCCAAGATGGCGGCGGAAACACGTGATTGAGCAGACAAGAAAGAAAATGGCGGACCCGGCGTTTTGACCAAGTTTTGAAGGAAAATCCATATGAATTTCTACGAGCAATATTTAATTAACAGAATATTAAATGAAATTCATACTTTTTAACATCATAGATATTATTATCATACAATTTTTCATTTTTCCTTATAAATTGTATCAATAAAACAGCCACATGAAACACGTGGCTTTGTTTAAAACAAATGCCGTTGATACGTTGCTAATAAAAACAGACAGGCACTTGTAAATATTTTACAGAATAAAGAAATTTCATAAAACTGAATGCGTATTTCTCTCGTAGTATTGTTCAATGTTGTTCAATGAAACTTAATAACAAGTAATACATATCACAGTAACACTAATAAAACTTGTTGTAAAACTTTACACGTCTACACAATTAATTAAAGAACGTGAATTGCTTAGCTCTTAGCACATTCTACAAGTTCAACAGTACAAAGTAAACGTACAGTGAACATAGTACAAGTATCTTTTCACAAAGAGGGAAGAAAAAAAAGACGCTTCACAAAAGCAGTTCAAAACGAATCATTGCTGATGATAAATTGTATTTCATAGGTATTGAAATATCATTATCATTATTTGTATTATTATTATTAAATGGTTCTGTGAAATATACATATTTAAAATCATTTAAACACAACAATAAATTTATTTCATTGCATAGTTCATGCCAAGACTATGCATGATAATCATGAATAAAGAGATCAAATGTTAACAATATTTTTTTTCTTTTTAAAATAAATATCAATAAAGTTACAACAAAATCCACATACCTGATGTCTGGGCCTGCCGACGATGGAGGGGAAGACGGCTCTCGGCGCGTCGTCGCCGGCGAAACCGGCCTTGCACATACCGGAACCATTGTCCACGACCAGAGCGGCTACCTCGTCGTCACACATGTTGAGAAGTTAAGTGAGTTATTCCGACGGAATAAAAATACGGTGTGGCTTGCTCCGAGACTGCAGAGAAACTGACGAACGAATGAGTGTGTACGCCGCTTATAAACCAGCGCGTGCTTACTTCCAAGAAATCATCCCAGATTCCCAGAGCCGTGCCCATATATGGGGGTGACTACCGTCTAAATTTAGCGGAAGAAAGCCAGATGTAGGCCATCCGCCTCGTTATCGCCTCCCACAGCCTCGCTCTCGCTGCGACACTCCAGACGCGTCTGGTGTTGCCCGCACGTGGATCTAATTTTAGATTACGGAGACTTCGTTTTCGGCATGTTTGTATGGACTTGGCTTATTTATGTATTTATGATTGTTACGACGGTGTTTTGTTCAGTTGCTTCAACGTCATAATATGGGGTAAAAAGGTTAAACAAAATACCGTCTTTAAATATGCAGATGAATTTACAAAAGAATTTGGGATTATAAATAAAATGTCATAGTTCGGCTAGCAACAAATTAAATAAGAAACTGAAAAGAAAATCTAGAAACTGATCGAGTTGTTAATAAAGTTAATCAAGCCGGAAGCAATATTACAAAGATTTATGTAGCAGAAATCTACACGTAAATACACGTTACATTGTTTGAGTCCATTTTTGGCGGTAAGGAAACTAAACAATGTCAAACACACCATAAAAATAATAATTATTATATATGTGTTCAATAACAATATGATTAATCTAAATACCCTGTAAACTTTATGTATACAACTTAACATTATCATTTGGTTGTGTTGGAGAACTTCTCACTGTTGTTGTTTTCGATGTTTAGGTAATGCTCAATTATATTACATTACATTCACTATTATTATTGTTATAATTATTATTAATATTATTATTATTATACTGAATTTAGTATTATACAATTATTAAAACATTCATTATTATCATTATTATTATTATTGTTGTTGTAATTGTTATTAGTATTATTAATAGTAGAAAGACAAATGGCAGAAGTGTAGTAGTAGTAGTAGTAGTTGTTGTTGTTGTTGTAAGAGGAGTAATAGTCTTTGTTGTTGTTGTAGCAGCAGTAGTAGTAGATAAAGTTCTACAATATTACTACCAACCAGCACAACAACAATACATATTTTCGGTAAAGTTGTAATTCTAAACTCAATCTTGCCAGTAACTATTGGCATCTCACCACATCCCGTTACCCCTTATTTGACCCCTTTCCGGTCCCCAAAACAACAAGTTCGTCTGCGCATGCATTACACGACCTACATGTACGTGTGGGCCCGCAAACTGGTTAGTTTGAGAATCAGGCTTGTCTGGGTATTTCAACTGAATGACTCAGAAATGAATATTCACGTTCAAGGCATGCATGCATGTTATAACGGAGGAAAAAAATAATCATCTTTTAAACGTTATCACCGCGTGTTTGAAAGCGCTCGGCGTTCTGTATCGCAGGGTCATGTGTGAGTTACAAGTACTGCTATAAATTAATATTTGTCCCTGGAAATAGATTCCTAAAACCATAGAGAAGATATAAAGGTAGACAAATCCTGTTCACATCGTTACATTTTCTTGCAAAAGTTTTCATATAGTACTGTCATAGTACTGTCATGACAAGTTCAAAATGGCCAACATGCAGTAGAAGAAAAGTAGCAATCTCTTGCACGACGGTTACATTGCATTTACATTTTGCATTTGTATGTGAGAGCAACGAACGACAACTATGCATTGAGATTGGAAAAGTAGATTCAAAAGAAACTTAAAAACGAATAAAATCAATATTTGACAGAACCGACAGTCCGTATACTTCCTCTTTAAGTACAATTACAATACGAACAACGACAAATACTGCTGCCGCTACTACTACCAAAACCACCACCCAAATGCAACTACTTATATTTATTCTAATGCTACTATTATTACTTCAAAAACATTATTATTATTATTATTAGTATTATTATTATTTATTATTATTATTATTATTATTATTATTATTATTATTATTATTATTATTATTACTATTATATTTAACACAAGTTTTCAAAAGCATACGAGGAATTACAAATAATCGATAAGCAATCGGTATCTTATCGGTAATAATTGTTAGTGGGTAGTAGTTCGTGTGTTTGATATGATATCAGTTTGTTATGAACGTATTGCCACGTGCATCACATTATTAAACCAGGTTGGTTGCAGATGTACCAACATTCGCCCCCATGTTGAGTAATGCGTCCTGCTTAAACTCGACTAATTGCCTTCTTTTACTAACTAATATCGATGGTACAAGGGATGCGTACTTTTGACACCATCCAGAAGGGACACATTTCTTAGTGACAAATAAACAAGACAGACAGACAGTTTATTCAGACTTATACACAAGTACATCGTCTTCATACTAAAATATACAAATTATCTTCTGTCACGTTATACAACAACATAACATAAAATGGTCATTTAAGAATACAACTATAATTAACACAATCAATTGCAAAATAAGTCAATTTTAGTANGTAGTAGTAGTAGTAGTAGTAGTATTATTGTTATTGTTATTGTTATTATTATTACTATTATATTTAACACAAGTTTTCAAAAGCATACGAGGAATTACAAATACTCAATAAGCAATCGGTATCTAATCGGTAATAATTGTTAGTGGGTAGTAGTTCGTTAATTTGATATGATATCAGTTTGTTATGAACGTATTGCCACGTGCATCACATTATTTAACCAGGTTGGTTGCAGATGTACCAACATTCGCCCCCATGTTGAGTAATGCGTCCTGCTTAAACTCGACTGATTGCCTTCTTTTAATAACAAATATCGATGGTACAAGGGATGCGTACTTTTGACACCATCCAGATGAGAGCCTTTGTCAGTAATAGAGCCGCAGAGTGACACTTTTCTTAGTGACAAATAAACAAGACAGACAGACAGTTTATTCAGACTTATACACAAGTACATCGTCTTCATACTAAAAAATACAAATTATCTTCTGTCACGTTAAACAACAACATAACATAAAATGGTCATTTAAGAATACAACTATAAATAACACAATCAATTGCAAAAATAAAGTAATTTTATCGAAGCGATAATGATATTTACTTAACAGTATTATTAAAAATCGCATTTCTGATAACAAAATCTTATTTCATATATTTACATACGTTTGAAATTACTGATTTGTCACATGAAACTAATAACTTATGGAATTTATATACATATTGGTTAATATAATATATACGGCCTATATATTTTTCTTAAAATCAGTGCAACAGCGGAATAAACATATACAATGGTATTCGTCTTCTAAATCGAAGTCATTACACCATATACAATAACGTTCGTTTCGTGGTTTGTTATTCTGAGAGTATCTGTCAATATGGATTCTCAACGGGTGTGCAGAGACTCTTAATCTTACACACACAAAAAAGAGCGGTAAACCATAACGCAGACGGTAGAAGAAATAATCAATATATGAACGCACAAGCGAACGAATGAAATTTAAAAAAAACATCTATAAAAACGCATAATTGGTAAACAATATTTGATAAAAAGTGTGTATATATTGCACACATTTAATAAAAACGATAATCGGACGCATGTGCTGGGAATGAAACTGCATTTAATAAGAAAATTTAAATAGCTGCTACCGTGGCTGAAACGAAAATTATGTCGTACATACATAATCTTAAAGGATCATATAGTACATTCTTGTCTGAGGAGGTTTGTAACTTTGAACCAGTCTATTAAAAATGTGTTCTCGACATTATGATCTGGAGGATGTAATTAATCTTTTACACGAGTATTGCTTTGCGAGAAAGGAAATAAAGGATACGTAAATAACTTAATAAATGTGTTAACACATCGATCTATATCAATCAACTGTTATATGATAACAAACGTTATTTTGTTCATATGTTAAACTATTTTGACGAAAATAACTAAAAACGAATTATGGTTTACGCTTAAATGTTGAATTATAGGCAAAATTATATATATATATATAGCTAGGTATTCGAACATTCCTTCTTACGGACAATCGTTCATACGTTAATTTTGACAAGGCGGACATTCTAAATATGTTTACTTATTTAATAGTTTGGCTTTACAAGTTATTACCAGGGATGAGAACGAATATTCGAATAATATTCCGATTAGAAAATTCGATTTTTAAATTAAATTGTAAATATTCTTCATGATCACTAAAGTTGCTAAAACTACAAAGTTTCATTACAGTTTTGTGCAGACGGCTGTCATGTATTAGTCAATGCTCTGATAACAGCTGTTTTAAATTAGCGAGATCATTGTTTCGATAACTGGCACTCAGCGATCTATCAACGTCCCTGGCAAGTAAAACGTCCCGCCGGTATGCAGTTTGTCCAAGTCGACAAATAAGTGGAAGTTACAGTTATTTGCAACGAGAATATAATTGCGGGTGAGGAATTTGAAGATGATTCTCTTTTACCGTTTCCATTTAATTTCCAATTTTACTTAACCGCGATAAAAGAGGTATTTTTAACAAACATGTTAAGTAAATGGTGCAGTTAGCGATCTGCGAAAAGTTCAATATCTCTACTTTAATCAAGCGATTTGAACACAGGAATTTTTGAACGATTTTGGGATGTGTTATATTTATGTTGTACTTTTTTCGATAAAAATAAAAAAGACTTCGTATTATTTACATAGGGGAAGTATTTATGTTTCCAATATCAAACCAGAAAACGTACAATTATCTTCCATTAGTAATCAAGGCAACACAAATAATCGAGCCTCGCTCTGGGAAAACGGGGCTTAATGCATGTGAGGAAAGTGTCGTTCCAGATTATGGACAAGCACCGGCTAATCAGGGACGACACTTTCCGCCTGAACTGGATTTTCTCTAAGAAGAGACATCCTTTTAAAGAAAAAATCCATAAAACCGGAAAGTGTCGTCCCTGATTAGCCTGCTAATCTGAGACGTCACTTCACGGACTTGCATTAAGCATCGTTTTCCAAGAGCAGACTCAGTTGTGTGAAACAAATCAGTAGGGCACACACAAACGTAATAATCGAGATGCTCATTATCAACGAAAGCGATCCAACTTCACAGCGTCTGTGTCCTGCATTTAATTACCGCCCTCCCATGGGGTGAAGGTTTGCCTCTCCATCTTTATCCAACTTCATAGGAATTCTCGTACGATATACCTGATTATCGATTGCGTCACGTGCGTGAGAAACTGAGCCGATCTCTGATCACTATCACAATATTATTAACATGTGTATTCGAATAATCCCGGTCTTTACGGAAATAGCCTGGAAGGTACGTTGTTTGTATTAGCATGTATAATCGAATGATAATCCACTTTACGGAAATATCAAAGTAGGTACGGCCTAAAAGTTGTTCGTTTACACTAATCCTACCGACCCTTATTGTTGATGAAAACCCCAAATGTTATTCTTTCTTGGTTCTCCAAGGTTGAGTTCGATAATTTCTTCCTACATTTTATCATATTCGCAAATTTTACTATTACAAAGATAGAAAGATATGTAACCAAGAGATTTGTAAGATTTCTGTCATTCAAAGAAAAGTGGGAAAAAACTTGTTTAATAATATAGAAAACGTTTTACGCCAAAAAAGCGGTTTTCACAACTATCTTACTTTTGTTTAGCGGAAACAAACAACGTGTTTAACCTTAAAACAATACTGAACAAGTATGCACGTAGTATTTTGATGCATCCGTGCAATGGTGTTGCTAAACTATTTTCTATTTGTAGACCCGATCATTATAAGTCGTGGTTAATTTAAGCACACTCGACAATTAACAACTACTTTAAACATTTTGGGACAAAATGACCTTGAATACAAACGTCAACCTTTGTCAAATCATGCGAGTGGTTGCTATGTTAAAACATATAGTTTTAGAACATGATCTGCATGCTTATACTTAATATGGCTCGATTAGTCATTGTCGGCTCGGGTACTACTTAACTAACACATACCCGGCCAATTAGACTGTACCCGAGTTTTATTCTCGCCCAAAAGGCGATGTCGTAAAGCGCGCTTCGGAATATGAAAAAAATTCTCATTGAAAAAAACCTGCCTCAACATGCTTTTTTGGAGTACGTGTTTCGATAATATAGAGGCCATTTTACAAACAACGTTTTTGTGTACACACTAAATACAAATAAGAAATGAATTTCATGCTTAAAAGCATGATTATGTGTGCATGTTGCTGCTGCATGAAATTTGGCTGTGTTGAAATATTGTTTAACAAGTTAATTACACGCTTCTTTTGGAGATATGTTTTTATTATTTTAGAACATTCCGGTTAAATATATCCTGTATGCGAGGAAACCACTTACACAAACAGGAATGTATGATTAACATAAAAGTCCAGACTTATTAATGTTCTTTTTTCATTTGTTTGATAATCTGTTTAGAAATTACCATAATTTGTTTACAACTTGTAAAATAAATATGTTTGTTTTATAATTGATGATATTTTAATTTGTATAATATTCAATCTTTTGACCCCCTTATTCTTCGATTGTTATTGCGTTTTTGAGACATTCATTTTTTCGACTTTTGAGATTGAAATTGAGGAAAAGGTCTACCTGTAGCTATACGTCACTGCTTCCATGAGCTGACGCACTTAACATAACAGCAGTTTTACCTCGACGCTAACATAAATGTTTATTAAAAAAAAGTCTAGAAATGCATACAAATTTTGACACCGATTTGAAAACAACGACACAGATATTTACTCAGAAATAGTGTTGTTCTTTTGTTGTTGTTGTTTGTTTCATAATTAATATTAATATTCTCGAGTTGAAGCTAAAGTGNACCCTTTTAAAACATATCACACCCAGTTTTGTCCCTTTTTTATTTCGCAAAATAGACATACCCAACACGTTTTTATGTTTTTATTTGCTATTGACGAGTCACATAGAGTATTACTTGATCTTATTAATATCAAGTATCACTCTATGATACTTGTCAATATCATACACTTATTGTTTAATTAAGAACATACCTCATTGAATATATGTATAATGTATTATTGAAAATAAGTAATTAAAAGTAAATAGCACAATGAAGTAAATTACAATGTAAATGTTTACCAACTGCTGACTTTTCACGAAAAGAGCGCCTGGTCCCATTTTAGGCACCGTGACAGTGTTTTAGTCTGACTAAATCTCTAATATACTGTTGTGTTATAAATGTATTTTCAATGAATTTAGTCATGATATATGTTAGGTGAATTGACGTCTGTGTAATTAAAATGCATGTGGAATAACTTTTTTTAAACGATATATTTGTTAAATTACACGTTATTGTTATATTAGTATATCAAAAGTCTTTGTTTAACACACTAACACATACCTCAGTAGAGATTTATGGTTGCTTAATTTGGTTTTATTTCTGTCCAAATATTTCCATTTGGTACATTTGTGTATAATAGATGATGATTTTGAAATACCATGTAGAGTATGAAACTCGAGTATATATGTATGCGTGACAATCTAAACACAAATAGCAAAACTATAACTATAAGGACACCAAATACATTTATATTCTAGAATATTTTCCAACCTTTTAAACTATACGAAATAAAAAAAAAATCTTCCGAAATTTAACCTTAACAGAATCCTGTAATATTTTATGCAAACATTTTTACAATTTCTCAGTTTTAACTGCAGCATATGGTGTAACTTGCTACCAAGAAAATTATTTGAAAAGTATACTTTTAATCACACCGATGGTGTTTTTTTTTTTGTTGTAAGTGCATTTAACAAATATTTACCCTAAGTAACAAGTATGCAAGGTGACATTATTTTTGACCCCTGAAAGTTGAGGCTCAGGGCCGTTGGTCTTCTGGGTTTAACATTTTAATTTCTGAAAGATCTTTTCGCTCTGTTGGTAATTCGCTGGACTATAAGTCCGAGGTTCGCGGGTTCGATTCCCGTTCCGGCCTCATATCTTGTTTGTTGAATGGTCATGGAGTCATGATAATATCCCCCCACACACACACCCATCCAAACATCTCTGATTCAATAAGGGTATTTGTGTCGTGTTCTGAGAAAACAGGGCATAATGCTTGTGCGTAAATTGTCATCCCAGATTAGCCTGTGCAGTCCGCACAGGCTAATCAGGGACGACAATTTCTGATTTTATAGAATTTTTCGTTTAAATAATGTCTCTTCTTAGCGAAAATCCAGTTTAGGCGGAAAGTGTCGTCCCGGATTAGCCTGTGCGGACTGCACAGGCTAATCTGGGATGACACTTTACGCACATGCATTATGCCAAGTTTTCTCAGAACACGACACATTTGTCAGATACTGGCATAAGCATGTGCACATACAACTGGTAAACCAGCTAGGCCAAAACAAGTCTGAGTGGGTTAGCCTTGACATGAAATAATTAACAGATGTTTTTGCAAAACTTGCAACCACGAACATAAATAAGTGTATTACTGCCTACAGAAGTCAGAGTTAGCACCTGGGTCGGTTAAATGTTAAACGTGTTAAACTGCTATTTCTCTGATCCTAGAGGCTTTCATGTTTATATGAGCCTCGCACGGGGAGAACGGGGTTTATGCATGTGCGTTAAGTGTCGGCCCACGCTAAGCAGGGACGACACTTTCCGCCTAGTCTGGATTTTCGCTAAAAAAATACTTTTGTTTAAACCATAAAAGCGGAAAGTGTTGTCCCTGATAAGCCTGTGCGCTCTGCACATGCTAATCTGGGACGACTCTTCACGCACACGCATTAAGCCCCGTTTTCCCAGAGCGCGACTCATATGTAAGCATCAGTTATACCTGTCTTTCACACATGGACGATTCCGGATAAAAATAGACACACCTGAACGCTGGAAATACACAGACTTAAAAAAGTTTTCTCGAGCATCGACAAGAAAGGCTTGATAAGTGAAATGAAAAGTTTTAGGCTGGCTACCTGTCGAAATTCGTAATAACCTATTTAGAAAATGAAAATTGAAATACTACAATTTATATGTCAATATGATTTTATTGAGGACAAACATACAACGGACATCCATTTTGGTGATTAACGTTTATATAATACGATCTGCTCGTATATTCAGTTTATATATGCCGTTCTATGCGCAATTTCTCATTTGTGCCAAGTTGCTATAAAATACTTATATTATTAGTTCATGCAATTAATACCAAAGTACCATTTACAGATTAACTGCATGTAGAACAATGCGTGTAATGCCATTACGTTTTATGATTATTTTTTTTATTATTTAGATAAAGGAAATATCTGTATTTCATAACCGTGTAGTTCTACGTTAATTGTGTTTCATGTATTTAAATTATGATGTTATACAGTAGTAACTGTTAACTGTTATGCGTTTTTCTCGTAAAATAATATGATGTTATCGCTTGGCGTTACGTCCATTGTTTATTTTATCCTGGTGATGGCGTTGTTGGGGACTTTTCTTAATTATATTCAGTTTGTAATGTTATTTTTGATTCATGTAAAATATATGTTCATTTTAGCGTCTACTGAAGATAATAATTATTGGTTTTGTGTAATCCGAAACCACTTAAGATTGTCTATACAATTACGCAATATATGGTAGATAATAATTTGACGGCAGCTAGTCGGAATTGTACGTAGGCCTTCATTTTGTTCATTACAAAGGGATACTGCCTTCTCTAGTATGAAGTATTCCTAGACAAATAAATGCCAAGTTAAAGACATCTTATTCCGTAACAGATTGTAAATAAAATTGTCAAATGTAAACTTCGGGAACACGATTTATTGGAAGTCTCAATAGAAATTTTAAAAAAAATGCTCCTTACGTTTCGCTCTTTCAGGTTTTCAAAGTATGTAAATGCAAGTTTGTATCGAACAAAAAGCTAACTATGTGAGCTAATGGTACGATATTTTATTGTATTATTGTACTATAAACACAAATCGCGCCTAAAAGACGCAATGTTATGCGCCGGGCATTGTCGGGTTATTATTAACCAAGGTACCAGTCTTAACCGGTAGTTGATGCTGTCTAAAAATAGCACACAGTTCTCTAGATTTCTTGGAAATCATGAATTACATGAATAACATGCCAAACCAGGTCGGAAATAAAAGGAAACCACGTGATCGCATTCGGATCGTTTCGGGCACTTACCTTGTGCATTAGACGTGAAAAAGTAAATGCATGGTACATAGTAAATAGTAAAAACACGTTAAACGTTGCCAAGACACAAATTATCCAGTTAGTTTCCAGCAAATACCTGGAAGCAAATAACGTTGATCGTTTATTATATATGTTGGCACACTTTGCCAGGTGAATCTGACATGACAGCTTTTCTGCGCCGTGCTGCAATGCCATTTACAGGAATGTAGAGTATAATAGATCTTTGCGTAGAGCTTTTATTCGAGAATTATAGATATTAGCAAAGAAGCATTGGGCAACTGCCTGCGTGTCCGAAATATCTAGGTCTTAAAGGGAGTGTAAACCACGAATGACGAAAAAAGAAAAGTTCTAAAATACCGTATTTTTTACAATTATTAGTTTATATTGATATATCGAACACTAAAATGGTACCATGTTAGTGTTGGTGTGTCGTATGCATAGATATATTTGCTGAAAATTAAATGGAATTTATTGTGTCACAAAAAATAAAAACGAGCTTTTGTATCTACAAACATCTATGCTACCAGACAACATCTGGCGTTGACATTTTGGATTTTGCTATAAGGAACACTAATTTTTAATTGTTTAACTTTATTTAACGAAACATTGTACCAAAGACCTATCAATATATACAATGTATATTGATAGCTCTTTGATTGTACGAAATTTTCGTTGATTTTGAGTAGTAATGTGGCTTTAATCAAGTGCAGTTAAAGGGGAGCAACCTAAATACAACCATTCCGTCCATGAATAACTATTATTAGAGTTAACTTATCTTTATACATTGATTCTAGAGCTTGCTCGGCACGAGAGTTCGCCTGGCGTATTGTATTTGTTTGGGACATATTGTACATTTCATCAAAATAGGTATATAGCGACGTTTGAAATAGCTAATGAAGATATCATGTGTTAGTGAGTTCAGACATGTGCATTGGTAGTATGTTCATTGTTACTAATATTTAAACCTTTAATTCTATTAAAGTAAGGTACCGTCAACTTGATATTTTTCATGTTCAAGTAAATGTAGCTCAACATTTGCAAAACTAAATCAAAAGATTTAATTCCTGACCTTAACGATTTGATGCTTGTCTTAAAATGTATGATCCCCGTGTTCATGTACCGGTAATTATCTTTTGTTGTTTAATTAATTGATAGGTAAGGGAGGCAATGCAGATTGATTTCTGGATGATCACTGTTAAATACCAGAGTGATACTTGCCTCCCCTATATGCAAATTTGCCAATACTGAGTGTTTGTTTGTTTGTTTTGTTTTGGGTTCTATGGAAACATATAAAGTAACGACACAATGGTAAGTGCAATTTCGTGATTAGAGAATCTGCATGTCAAGTCAAGCCAAAGACATCCGTAAGTGAGCAAACAATTTATGGTTTTCGATTGTTTTCATTGCATTCCCTAAATTATTTCGTGGATGAAGAGTTACAAAAATAAATATATTGATATACGGAAAAGCAATGATTTGTAATATTAATGAATCTCTCGAAGAAATAAGCTAAAACAATGTTTTTATCGCTTTGCATTGTAGCCTTGATATGTTGTACATTAACAGTTCGGAAATATAATAAATCACTAATACCAAATCACATAATAATAGTATTCGTTTCCAAATAATTCATTTAATCTGTATTATCTCTATTATCTGTATTGTAAATACAAATTAAACTGGTTTTATGGACTGCATTTGATGATAATTATGTTGTATGTACATGTAATGCTAATCATCTGTGCAGTAGGAGCTGTTAAAAGGGGGCTTATTAAGAATCGATTTTTCTTTCTTTATAAAGTACTAGAAAGCGGCACTTTCCCAATCGGGGAAAAACTACAATTTCCCGATTGCCGTCCGAAAAAAATCGCAATTGAAGGTCTCCCCCGAAAAATAATATGAGGTGGGGGGAATAAAATGCAATACTTAGTTAATTTCCCTATCCAGCTCTATGGCTTGAAACTAAGTAGATACAATATTGACAACTTGACAACACTTAGTTATCAATTTCAAAGTATTGGTCGGCAAAAAATATATAACCCCAATTTCCTAATTTGAATTATTCATGACGCAAATTGGGCAAAACACTCGCTATTCAAGTTTATCGATACAGAAGCGGATCACAAACAGGGCTGTCAAACGCCCGTTAACAAAAACGCCAAGAGTTGGATAACGTTTTATTTTCTTGTCTTGCAAAGACTAAAGTTAAAAGCCATCAAGGCGGTACTGGCAAACTACGTGTTATGTTTTCCCGTATGCCAAAACGTACGCGACTCAAATTATAGATTTGACAATTTAAGAAGTCGACATACAAGTATAAATCATGTGAACATAATAATAAGAAACGTTGATAAAAAATATGTCACTTCGTTATTGTTTAAAAAGTGCATTTACGCCACCTCCTTGTCTTAGCGCCAACTCCTTGGCATCGGCTCCATTTCTGTTGGAAAAATGCAAAATATATATAAGTAGATTGACCAGAAGACATTTTTATTCATGAAGCAACTCGTATATTTTGAAAGCAATTGGTTGATTTCATTAGCGATTGTGTGGACGTGTGTTCGTCATACAGGTAAACACATCGGTTTGCTTTTTTTTAAACTCCACCTTGTCACAACCTATACAGGTACTCACGTTTTAAAATTTGTGATTATTATGTGTTTAACTTTCTATACACCTTTGGATCAATTTATATTCGCTGAATCGCGCTACATTTATCTCTACATTTCTCCATCATCAAACAAATTCCTGTCCTTAGCGCCTTATCGGAAATATCAATGGCTCGTGTATTAATGCATCTTCAAATAGAAGTAGCAACAGGACTAACGGTTGTGAAATTGTGATGAACTTTAAAACATTTCTTCACATTACAAAAAAAAACAGTAACACAACTCCTCCTTCAATCCTGACACAAGCTCTCAATGCAACCATTGATCGTGTGACACATGGGGCCCTAGGATAAATATCTTTATGTGTATAGTATGAATACACTATTTGCACTACTAATACAAACACAAAAAAAATAGTATGTTTAATAATTTATTGTTATATCATATTGATACTCTTTTTATTTTGAGCACGCAATCGTAAAATAAATCAACGTAAATTTCTTTTTTAAAGCATACATTATTAAAGTCGTTAAAGTTTTGCTTATTTTATTTTCAAAGCTAAGGAACAATTGTTGAAAAACCTTGTTGTAAAGAAATAAAGTTTAACTGAATATAAACGAAACACTAACTACGTCTGGTCTTGTGTTTGAAAATTATGTAATTTGATGTAAAATGCGTTTCACATTCACAATTGCTAACTGAATACGATTAAGGTACTTTTAATTTGATTCCATTTCAGTACTGGGGCTATCTTACATGAATGCTTCTAGTGTAAAACATGAAACGTAAGCATTTCAATTGCTCCCAATTTACATTTCCGTACACGACAATTGGACAAAGGATTATACAAGACAATTATTAGAAAATGTTTTATTTGGCTAGCCCTCAAACCGGTTTAAAACCTAATTGCTTTGCATTGACCGCTCCAAGGCGGTGATCACAGTATTTATAATTGGTGTTCTGTTATGGGAATGGTGGATAATAATTGGATAATAAGACTTTCTCTTCTGATATTTTCTGGAGTTTCACTGTTTGCTATATTATTTTGATCATCAATTTATAATGTCAGTTAGAATTTTCTACGTTTAATTTGATTTTTCTTTCAGAAAATCTTTATTCGACATCCATTCGTAAAGCGGAATTAATGAATGAATAATTATGTTATTGCGCTGTTACAATATATTGTTATTAATTAGCTCACACGCAGATCTAGCTTCTGATTGCACGAATGCCCAGTTGAATTAAGGTCAAGCTCACTGTAACTAAAATGGAAAAAAAATGGTATTGAGCTAACGATTGTGTGCATGTAGCTTTCATTAATATGTGTATAACGTAAAAGTAACTGTAATGTGTTTTGAAACAAACAGACGTTTTATTGATCTCTTTATACATAATATTCAGATGTAAATTATGATTTATGTAAATAGTACGTAACTCTATGTTTATATAATTATGTGAATGTATATTTGCTTTTTATTGTTTGTATCTTAAATCACTGAAAAGCGGAAATAAAGAGTATATATAATAAGACAAAACATTTATGTTGAGAACCTGGATGCGTGGCATGGTTAAGTGTCCCGGTTTCGCTGTTTACTTATGACATATAAGCGAAAGACGAATGTCTGTTTATTTGATATGTCTTGTTATTTGGAAACAACATTTAACTGAGAAATAACATTTTAATTTAGAAATCATCAGAAGCATATTAATGTAAATCACAACACAGTCTGATGTAATACACCATCGCCAGCAAAACCACAATAATATAATTATTTTCGTTAAAACCACTATCCAAAATAAAATTCCTTCGAATAGTTATCATGCAGCAATAAACATCAGCAATACAATAGAAAGAACAGACACAAAACAAGGGCATACAATACAGTGCAGCATGCATTCTTTATCTGTGTGGTGATTTATGTTATAGGTTTGAACGGATAATTTTAAACTTAAGAATGTAGTCGGAAATGTTCATTCAATCTACCTCCATTAACCTGTCATTCATCAATACACGTTATTATTTATTAATAACTATACAACAGATGAATAACTATACACCACATAAATAATCTTACAACAGATAAGTACGAAAAGATAAACACTCGGAACTTCAAACGACAATATGACCGGGTATTGTTTCAAATTCCAATAAAGCTATTGACTCCATAAAGGCGACATTTGCTGGCTTTGCGAACAGCGGCCATTATTTATTTCCAATAATGGTTAGTCCGAAGCTGCGAGCACTTTGGTTGCAGCAGCCGTACTGGTACCCGGTCGTTGCTTTATTTATTGACTGCAATCCGGGTACCAGCCTATTGATCAGTATCCAATCGCTACCCGGCATATAGAGACTGGATAGCACATATGGAGGTAAGATCTATGACATTTGCGAACAAATAAAACCAGTATGTGATAACGTAGTGTAGGTATATACTATAACATGGTATCGTTCTTTCTAGATGAAATATGTATTTAGATAAAATATTTATTTTCATTAATAGTTTACGTGTACATTTATTTACAAACATAACATACCGGTAAACAACATTTACTTTTATTGCAACATTTACTTATACTATGCTTTGACAATATAACACTTCATTAATACCATTACTATATTACATTGTTTTCAATTGAATTATTTAGTAAACTGACTTTCAATAAAAACATTGGCCATTTCATTGAGTACATTAAACACGGTGCTATCAAGGAAACCGTTGCATTAATTTTACTAATGAACAGGTATTCGATAAGATAGAATGTATACTAAATATAGTTCTCTAATAAACTTGGACTTATTAAAAAACACAATGCATTGCTTCGTTCAGAATACCATCGTTAAAGTATAACAAACCGAGTACTATTTTTTATTAAAACTAAGTACACGTGTACCAAAAAAGATTACCTCTTACCGTTTATCGAACAATCAAGACTCGCTGTATCATATCAGTATTCCACAAACTGTTGCGCTCGCTCCGCCATTCATTACCAATACGTGTTTACTTATTTTGTTTTAACTATTAATTGAAACTTTATAAATATTATATTTCTTATTGTAGTAGTCTCGTAGCAATATAACTGATATTGGACTATATCGTTATCCTTAATTTGTATTTAAGGAAAAGCCTGGATCGCACCCTCAACGTGAAACGATTAATCAATAAGAGCATGGTCTCAATGTAAGATATACTAGTTTGATGGCTTATTCAGACAACTTTAAAAAATTCGTTCAGTGTAAATACGTCTTTGTATCTTGTCTGCCTAACCTCGACACATGCAATTTCATAAGTCCATTTGTATTGTGTGTGCTACCTTTACCTCGGACTATGTATGAAACATTATTTAGACTCAGTGTCATTTGGTAGATTTCTAAATATGGCAATGTTTACTACAGCTTCTAAGAATAGGTGTCGTGTTCTGAGAAAACTGGACATATTGCTTGTGCGTACATTGTCATCCCAGATTAGCCTGTACAGTCCGCACAGGCTAATCAGGGACGACAATTTCCGCTTTTTTGCAATTTTTCGTTTAAATGATGTCTCTTCTTAGCGAAAATCCAGTTTAGGCGGAAAGTGTCGTAACCAGTGTTCCAGAAAACAGTTGGGTTCGCTCTGCCAATCCCAACCAATGCGAGTTTACTTAATTTGTGTTAACGATTACTTCTAACATTATAAGAATTGCAATTGCTTATTGTAAGAATTCTAGAGAGCATGGTCTCAATGTAAGATATACTGGTTTGATTCGTTATTTAGACAACTTTCATTGTAAGTACGTCCATGTATCTTGCTAATCTTACCTCCACAAATGCATTTTTTTCGCAAAGTAAATAAGTCAATTTGTACTGTTTGTCCTACCTATACCTCGGACTCTGTATACACCATTATTAAGACTAACTTTCATTTGGTAGATTTCTAAATATGGCGATGTTAATTACCGCTTCTAAGAATAGAGTACTTAAACGACCAATCAGAAGAGAGTATTAAACGACCAATCAGAAGAAAGTATTTAACGACCAATCATTCTCCAGAAATAGTGCAAGTTAAGATCGTGATCTTAATGATCACGTGTGTCACTGAAGGTTACATTCCAGGTATTTCATGGGATCAAAATGTAGGTTACATCCTTATTACCATACTTAACCATACTGTCGAGGCTCAGACTACATCCCATTCAGTTGTTCACGATTTATTGTAACCAGTGTTCAAGAAAACTCCACCACTCATAACCAATAAGAGTTTACTAACCTTGCTTTAACTACTACTTCTAACAGTACATGTATTGCATTTTTTGTAAGTAGTCTTGTTGCAATGTAAATACTGTAAGAATTCCCAAACGTTTTATTCAATGAAATGCCCGGATTACACCCACGTGAAACGCTTAATCATAAAGAGCATGACCTGATTGCAAGATATTCTGGTTTGATTGGTTATATACCATACTAGTGATCATTGTCTGGGCGGTCATTATATACTTAACAACGTGACATGCCATCCAGTCAAGATATGCGTGATTTGTAGACACGTTTTTATTGATCATGTGGTGTTTTATTTGATCAATATAATTGTTCAAATATTTACTGCAATCCTATCGACCAACACAGCCATAACGACGAGTTCAAGTTTCTGTGACATGCTAGTATCCGTTTAAATTATTACATTACCGTTTATATTTGTTATGTGAACTAGACTTTTGTCCTATATTTACTTGAACTGTAAACACGAATTGATTGAACTAAATGTACTGGAAAGTTATTTGCATTCTGCCATCGGGGGGATGTTCTGTTCAAAAATTGTAAAAAAAGGGTTAAACACTTCACGAACAGTGGTCTGGCATTGTCAGAAATGGCCTATTGTTTCTCTCACAATTCAATTCAATTCAATTTAATGTTTTATTTAAGTCTCATCCATTTCATGTACATAATAATTACAGAGCATTTAAACAAACATAAAAATGGCCACTCTATGTAAGAATTATAAGAGACTATGTAGAGTTAAATACTACATAGTTTTCACATGCTTGTTCTCTATATACATTATTTAAATCAAAAGTTAGGTTACATTGCTAAACCATAATTAAAACTGCCATAAGATATAATGAAGTAAAATACTGACACCGCTAAAAATGGCACTAACGCGCATAATATAAAATTGTTCACATGAGCAAGCCATGCTGGATTCATACGTGTTTGCGAATAACGTATGGATGATTGCTGCACGCACCAAAGTATCGTTTTACGCTGAACAAGAACAATGTCAGACCAGACAAGTATGGTGAAAACGATTTAATTACCTTGCACGTCTAGTATCGCGTTTACAACCTAGGAATACTAGATAACAAGTGGTCCAATGGCTGGTATTTAGTTTAAACATTTTTATTTCCTTTTGCAAATACCGTGTATATCAATCATGCACAAAACATTCATTATAAGAAATGATTGAAATGAAAGAAATAATTCTTATACAGTTCCTCTCCTTGCAGTTATATTTACGCAATAAATGGTTGTGCTTTAGAAGTTGGCTGCAATTTTATTGTAATATAACATAGAAAAACAATATTCCTATGTTAATGCAGTTCTAAAAAGTTTGATCTCGTTCCCATATACACTCAATGTCCGTCACATGACGTGTAAAACACCTCCGTCAATAGCATTACTTACAACAATATAGTATTTCTTGCAATGGATTATTCCAAAACAAGACTTCCAGATATAATATTTCTGACAATTCTAGAATATGACAAGTCCATATATAGGGTTTGGCTATTGAAATGACTTCCGGTCCACCAACGCAAATGTCATTACGGGCTTCAGTTTAAAGATTCAGTTTAAAGTCGTCCTATTGTAACATATGTGACAGTTCATATGTCATATTATCCGGGATTTTTTAACGTACTCTTCATCTAAACAGGGGATTGATATTTTGCCTCACTTCTACGATATGATTTTCTTTCCGTCATTTTCAATCATGAAAAACATTTCTCAATAATTATTTTCGGGAAGGGAATGGTACTTTTCAATGTACAATGTCATACATCGCCGGCAGACAGTCATGTTAATACAACATATAGTTTATTTGTATAACTTGAACAACTCATTTTAAATGCATTTTTTACAGTATAAAGCAAGTTCAAAAGAACTTAAGAATTTGTATTTGTCAAGTAAGGCGAAATGAAGTTAAGCATGTCAAACAGTGGAACAAAAAAAAATATGATAAATAAATTAACAAATATATGCAAACAATAGGTTATCTTTTCACAAGCAAGTGGCGTGAATGCAACATTACCAAACAAACAAGAGGATGAAGAAGGTTATCTCGTTAAATTCTCGTCAAATGATTGTTCTCCTTAACAAAAGGTCACAATGGTTTCAATTATTTTCTATTTTTTATTGTACTTAACTTAAACATTTATACATAGACGCGGATATAGTAGGCTTTGTTAGTATATTTTTCTTATATTCGCAAAAAAATCGTTCGGTTCGAAAGTCCTTCGAATTGCAATACTACCAATATCTGTGGTTTCTGTCTAACCTATCTATCTTTTGAATATGCAGTGTATGAGATGATAGTCTTAATCCAGTGAGTAATACAATCCCTTTAAATGATTGGCATTTTCTAGTGGCTTGTTATTTAAAAAAATATCTCATTTTGAGTGTTATTCCCTAACTTTTTGTATGTTAAAACTTACAAATGATTTTTCTTTTAAAGTTTCCAAAAACAAAATTGTTCGATCTCATATCATTAATTGTGTAGATATTGATTCCTGTCAAAAGTGTATTTAGAATGTTGCATAAGTACTTGTAATCCTTTTCGCTAATAACATCGAATTTCTACTGTCCTTATCTTCATACAAATTATAGCCGTTTAATTTATCAATATAAACGTCGCGGTTTTCTTTGCACGTATTATCAAACCATTTCGTATATATCTAAGTTTGAAGACTAAGCGCATTAGTTTGGTTTGTATTGCTGTTTTGTAATACTTATTTCATGTATTATCAAGAAATAATGCGAATCGGTTCACCATTTCAGCAGTATGTGAAATATTGTCTTTGCATTAATTGAATACTTGAAAAAGCGGATTTTTCCTGCGGTGATATCAATCACAAACTGATCATTCTATCGGTAATCACATTTCATGTTATAGCTTTTTTATTAACAATATTTGATTTAGTTCTCACGTTCATGAGGAATGCTAGCGGGGCGTGATATGACAAATGTGTACAAAAAAAAATAGAATAGAAAAAACATGAACACATCATATTGCCACGCTCTTGTAACTGATAATCAAACTATCAACAACGCTCTCGCAGTTATGCGTAAAATACGTAACTTTGTCGATACTCAACCTTAACAAATTCGTAAATTAAGAGCATTACATAACTCTATTAATCGATCACCAGACAAATTCGTGCGATTGTCAGTGGAAACAAGCGCATGCGATGTTCGCAGTAACACTTAATTAATCATGGGATGTTATTCTCAGAACGTTATTGTTTGAATATTTGTGTCGTGTTCTGAGAAAACTGGATACAATGCATGTGCGTAAAGTGTCATCCCAGATTAGCCTGTGCAGTCCATACAGGCTAATTTCCGCCAAAACTGGAATTTTGCTAAGAAGGGACATCATTTAAACGAAAAATTCCATAAAAACGGAAATTGTCGTCCCTGATTAGCCTGTGCGGACTGCACAGGCTAATCTTGGATGACAATTTACGCACAAGCATTTTGCCCAGTTTTCTCAGAACACGCCACATTTAATCATACTAATGACATCCTGACGACCATAGCAAGCGTCATTACTTGCTCCACGGCCTAGATTCCGCTTGGCGCGGTATTGTTTTGTTTGTCATGCGGTTATAAACTTTACTTAAAATTATTGAATTACATGTTTTGTCATTTTTTTCCCTTTTCCGTGCTTCTACGAACACTGTGTTCCTGTTAACTTAATTTTTATCCACGCTTGTGTTTTGTTTGCCATACCTGAATGCACATTTAGCAGTTAGTTATGTCTGCAATTACCCTTGGAACACTACCTCATTGCAATGTGGATTTTAGCCATTGTAATAAAAGTTCTTGAATAAGATTATTTAAGTAATGTTCTTAAAAATGGCCTTCTTGCAAGAAATATTATAACATTTTGAACAACATGAGACTATTACGTTATAAGTATATGTTGCATTAAGTGTAATGTTACTGCTTGGGATATTTCAGAATATATATATAAAAAAAACGCGAGCAATTTTGTGAACAGCTATTTACTATGAAAACGGATGTTAAAATATTTCTTAACATACAACATGTAATTCCGATTCTCGTAAGCGATTCTGATAATTGTCGATTATCGTTTTTGTTATTTTTTAACCAGACACTGACACAAGTTGTATCCAGTTGAGTTTGGATGCACTGGCATGTCACACATTCATTCTCAATGCAATCATTTAATCGATTTCCAAAGTATTGCAAGGTTGGGCGTTGTGCTGTTGAACGTGAAATGTCATGAATTAATTGCAGTCTTGGCTGCGTTGTTCATGCGTTAAAGGTGTCTGGAACCCGATTTTCATGCAATAAACATACGCCTTATACAATTGTTTGCGATATTTAAGATCACTATTTGTGCGTTACGACGAATTAATGATACCGTGTTGTCCGTTCGACCGTCCTTGAACGTTTTTCCTGTTTAACGTCTCGTCCTGAACTGGTAGTAAGATTTTAATAAAACTTCACAGGAATTATCATTGGTTACCCTCTTTCAAAGTTGTTAATAATTATTTGACTTTGAAACTTCCCTATTAAAGAACTGTTTTTACTTTTCGATAGCATGGTAAAACCAATATTGTGTTACGGCTCACAGATATGGGGTTATGAATATGTTAATACCATTGAAACTGTCCAAAATGAGTTTTGTAAACGCCATTTGCGTGTTAGGAAAAATACAAACACTTGCCTCGTTCTGGGTGAATGTGGCCGACTGCCTTTATCTGTGACATATTTTGTTAATTGCATTAAATATTGGTGTAAACTGTTAAAGATGCCTAATAATAGATTTCCGAAACAATGTTATAGTATGTTAATATCAATAGATAACGCTGGGCGTAATTGCTGGGCAGAACATTTTAAATACTTAATATTTAGATATTGTTTCGGGTTCGTTTGGATCTCTCAGGATGTTGGCAATGTAGTTTTATTTGTATACAATTTTCGTCGGCGTATAAGTGATTGCGTCACCCAGAATTGGCACAATGACATTAGTAATGCATCTAGGAGTAACCATTATAACAACTATAAATCTCTACTTAACACCGAAAGGTATTTGCAGTTGGAAATTCCGCTAAAATATAAACCAGCTTTTACCAAGTTTAGGTTCTCCACCCACAAATTAAATAGTGAAGTTGGTAGACAGTTGCATATTGCATATAATTTGAGAATATGTAATTTGTGTTTTCACCGAAAATAATATATCGATTATTGATTGTGAATATCATGCATTTTTTCAATGAAGTAAATATGACGTTGTTCGTAGAGAATTTCTATATAACTGGTATACGGGTGGAAATACTGTACACAATTTTTATAATCTGATGAGCACAACAGATAATGATACACTATTGAAATTATGTAATTATGTGTATCATCTTATGAATACAATTTAACACGTTGATATATTTTATATGTAAAATGATATGAACGCAACTAAAAACATGTGTTATGTTTTGTGTAATATACTGTGTATTTTGGGCCACAGGCCGTTATTGACTTAATAGACTGAGTTGAGTTGAGTTGAAGGGCCTTGTGATTTTCAACATAACAACATATTAACCCATTTATGCCTAGCGTCTAGAAAAAAGGCCTTTGCAAACAGCGTAGACCCGGATGAGACGCCGCATGATGTGGCGTCTCATCAGGGTCTGTGCTGTTTGCTTAAAGGAATTTCTATAAGAAATATTCTAAATATAGAAATAAATATACTAGACATCTCTAATTTTGGAAATGAATTGATCCAATTTAGAAGGATGGGAGAGTCCACTCGGCATAAATGGGTTAATGTCATCGCGTGAAGGTAACCAGTTATGGCATACGTGATTTGCTGTCACGTTTGAAGGAAACTTGGTGTATTTTATCTTGGGAGAGTATTGTTTAAATAGTGAATGACTACCTATCGATCCATTCAACAGTAATTACGGGTTCTAGCTTCTAGATTCCGTTTGTAGTTGCACTTTTGTTACATATGTGACGCGCTATTGTCCGTTTATTTTGCCACATTCTTCCTCTGTAACTGGTCGTTCATTTTTATGCGTGCCTTTTACTATGCAACCCCAATGCTCTAACCATTAAGTTAAACTATTCGATGTTACTTTTTACAATATATGTTAATTGAATACAATGTAGTTCATTAAATTTATCCTCCGGTGGGCTTCTTTTGACCTTGAAGTGGTGACCTTGACATTTAGCCAGCGTGATTGACACATGTCTTGTAGACATCTTTTCAATAACGTTACGATTTAATGAAAATAATTGAATGAAGCAGACACGAAAATAAATTCTCTAGCATTTTGCCTCCAAGTGTTACCTTGACCTTCAGCCGATGTAACCGCCTCAGGCATTGTGATCTTCGTCTCAATTACCTCAACATTGTTGCCAAGTTTCATGAAAATCCTTCAAACTGTATAGGAGCTAGACCGAACACGAAACTGAAGGCTCAAACATTTGACCTTGAAATATGACCTTCATATTGAGTTAGCATGACTGACTCGTTCTCTCTTCACATTGACACAATGACCTCGACATTATGGACAAGTTTTATGAAAATACGTCAATGGTTATAGGGGACATGGAGCGAGCAAGAAGGTGTCACTGACACACTGACGGACGGACGGACGAAGGGAATTACTCTAATCCCGCGTCCCGCTTTCTCAGAGGCAGATTAAAAAGGGAAATTAAACAGGCTTTATCCACTTATGTTTAACGTGTTTACCTGCCACGCTTCCAAAATTGTGCAATCGTGTTATCCCTGGGGGCTGACGACGTCAAAGCGTAGTCTGTTTCTCTACGACGTCGGGTATATGTTTTACTACGAAACATTGTGTCAATACACTACTTAATCAGGCGATTTTCATCTTTTCTGGTATTTATGGATTAAAGAACGGTACATCCAGTAATGGTAGGTACTTATTTTCAATAACAAACTAATAACATATGCGCGTAGTTGCAACAATTACATTGATTTTGAGCTAAATTCGAAATATATTGATTTGAAGTAATGCATAAGGTGGCTATTCTCTTAAAATAGCCAATTACATTAACTTAACTTAAATGAAACTACATGTTACTGTGATATACTGTACATTTAACATTTTAAAGTACAAAACATGTTACGAACATATATTTTAATCATTCAAATGCTTTATTTGGAAGGAAATTACAAGTCGCTTTATGTATAGGCTTTGCACAAAGTATGTATTGGTTGTGCAACGAACTACAAATATTTTGTATAGGTTACTCAACGAAGTTTTGATAAATCAGCGGTTTATTTCATGTTTAACCGCATAAATTCGTAGTGAAACATATACCCGACGTCGTAGAGAAACGGACTACGCTTTGACGTCGTCAGCCCCCAGTGGTTATGGGCATTGAACTTGCTTACCTGCCAAGCTTCCATAATTTTGCAATCGTCTCATTTATTTCGCAATAAGTATCGTATTGTAGGGCATTGTACTTCTAAAGGTCATGTCATCGGCCGACTTCGGCGAGCCATGGGATTCGATGCTCGTAGAAACAATGAATTAATCATGGGGTATTATTTGAGAACATTGTTGTTCGAATATTTTATCAGTTGACCCATATGCCATCGTACCTCGCAAAAGTTATTAGTAGTTCTACTTGACGCGGTATCGGAAAGAATGTGACGTGATTTTATCCGTGTTTAATTACTGAAGTATGCACGTTATAGGCTATTGGCTTTTAAAAGTACATCAGAACGGTTACGGTACCTAGATATAATGGCACTAAAGGCAGTTTAATCAAAATGTTTGATTACAAATGTTTGATAAATACATGAAAGCTTTTTAAATTTATTTTGATCAGCAGCAATTTCACCATTTTGTATGTGTAATTGAAACAAACATAATTTAACATGCCTATCAAAGCAACAAATGTGAGGCGTCTTCTGCTTGGCTAACACTCAAGGGTCGGTAAAAACTGTACCTCGAAGTACAATTTGGTACGTCGAAGTACAAACAATGTACTTCGACGTACATATTGTACGTCGAAGTACAATTCTCTTTTTTACCTAGTAGGTCTTGTTGACTTTTGACCCAAGTGGTGCGCCATATTACAACGTTACATGGCATCCCTCTGTTGCAGCCAGTCACGATATGTTTTTTGTGTGTGCAGAAACGTGTCATTTGACCGCGGGGTGTTTTATCTGATCAATATTATTGTTTAAATATTTACTGACATCCTATCGACCAACACAGCCATAATGACGAGTTCAAGTTTCTGTGACATGCTAGTATCCGTTTACATTAAAACATTACCGTTTACATGTGTTATGTGGTCTAGACTTTTGTACTATATTTACTTTAAATGCGAACACAAATTGATTGAACTAAATATATTGGAAGTTGTTTTCATGCATTGACGTTCTGGCATTGAATGGAATGTTCTGTTCAAACATTCGTAAAAAGAAACGTTAAAGGGACTGTAAACCACGAATGACGAAAAAAGAAAAGTTCTAAAATACCGCGTTTTTTACAATTATTAGTTTGTATTGATTAAAATATCACGACTGGTATCTTACATAACTTGAAAAAAGTTTTTTTTTTTTTTTTTTTACTTTATTTTTTTATTTATTTATTTTTACTTGGTATGTCTACCAGGTAAACTACCAGTAAACTATAAATAACGCAAGTAGATTGATCATCATCGTCACGTGGTAAACCCAGGAATGCAAATTGTGCATGCGTAGTGAATTGTATATATTTTATATATAAAATGATCAATCTACTTGCGTTATTTATAGTGTGTATATCGTTATGTCACCTATTTTCGCGATGTACTTTCGATTTCACATCGCGAAATTTTATTACCGAATATACTGAAAATATGAACTTTTTTCAAGTAATATAATATACCAGTCGTAATATTTTAATCAATATAAACTAGTAATTATAAAAAATACGGTATTTTAGAACTTTTCTTTTTTCGTCATTCGTGGTTTACAGTCCGTTTAAAGCACTGTATTAACAGTGTTCAAGGATTGTTTGAAATGGTCAGTTGTTTCTCTCACATGAGCAAGCCATGCTTTATTCATACGCGTATACAAATAACGTATGGATGATTGACTGCAAGCATCGAGGGTGGGGTTTAACGCTGAAGATCACAATGTCAGACAAGACAATTATTGCGAAAAAGATTTAATGATATTGCAAGTGATGTATCGCGTTCAAACATTAGAAATACTGGATAAAACGTGTGCTGTGCCAGTGGCTGATATTGAATTGCAACATAACCTAGAATGTTCTGTTCACATATTGTAACAAAAACGTTAAACACTGTATGAACATTGTTCTAGCATTGTCAGAATTGGTCTATTGTGGTTCTCACTTAAACAAACATGCTTGATTCATACGTGTCTTCAAATAACGTATAGACGATCGGCTGCACGCATCGAAGGGTGGCATTTAACGCTTTAAAGCACAATGTCAGACCAGACAATCATAGCGAAAACGATTAAATGATATTGCAATATAAATAAGTGAAACTCCAGCTGCTGGAGTAGTATAGAAATCTTATTACAAACAATTAGTTGGTCCTTTATTTATGGCAAGTGACCGATTGCCGAAACAGTACAAAACAGCACAATACAGCACAATACAAAACAACATAAACACAAATAAGAATAAAGCTGGGGTCACCGCCTTGGAACGGTCAATGCAACGCATTGGGGGTTTAAACCTGGTTATAGAGCGCTCAACCTCACACTTGGCCCAGCAATATTCATAATACATTTAAGTGTAAATAAAATTTAACGTCATAGCATTGTAACTCAAATTAAACAATAATAAAAGGGAATTAAAACGCATTCAATTTAATTACTATTTAATTTCTCAATTGCATTGAAGATACAAGAGTAACAGAGTTACAACTTTTTGACGAACGATCAAATAAAACTATTAACAATAGTCAACTACATTCCTTCTTTATAGAAAAAGATTTGAGAATATAGCGTCACGGAGTTAATATCTCAGATAATCATCGCGCAAATACAGGAAGAAGCAGCAATAATGGGTGTAAAAATTCCATATTACATTGCTTGGTTGTTTATGTGACTGCTAAACGAAAATAATAATAATTAAATCAAACAAGAAATGCCTATCAGAGAGAAAAGTCATGTATCGCGTTTAAAACTGTTTTCTTTTTCTTTTTGTGAATATACTATAGTTGCCAATATGCATTATACATGTACACGCAACCATTGCTGGAATACAACGAAAATACAATACAAGCAGGCATGTTATAATAATGCATGCCAAAACTTTACAAATATATCTTATAAAAAACACCAATTCCGTTAAAAACGTAGGCCTACTGGATAAAACGTGTGCCAGTGGCTGGTATTTAGTTTAAACATTATGATTTTATTTTGCAAATACAGTGTATATCAATCATGCGCAAAACAATAATTATAAGAAAATGATTGAAACGAAAGAAATAATTCTTATACAGTTTCTCTCCTTGCATATTAACGCAATAAATGGATGAGCTGTAGATGTTAGCTTGTATTTCAAATATAAAATAACACAAAAGAAATACAAAAATGTATATATGTTTAGACAATTCCAAAAAGTTTGATCTCGTTCCCGTATTATCGCTCTGTCCGTAACATGCCGTATCATACACCTCCGTCGATAGCATTACTTACAGTAATAGAGTATTTCTTGCAATTGATTATTCCAAAACAAGACTTCTGGATATAATATTTCTGACAATTCTAGAATATGACATCAAGTAGTATTTGAATATTAAATCATTTCCCGTCAACCAACGCAACTGTTATTATGGGTTCCAGTTTCTAGATTCCGTTCCGTTAAAAGACGCGCTATTGTAGCGAATGTGACATATCACATGCTTTTATCCGTTTATTTTAATGTAATCTTCATCTATAATAGGTGATTGATATTTTCATTATTTTACCTAACTTAAACAATAGGATTTGCTTGCCAACCTTTTTCAGTCATGCAATACATTTCTCAGAAATTATTGTCTGGTAGGAGATGGTACTTTTCAATGTACAATGTCAATCCACCGACGGCAGCAAGTCATCTATACAGAACATATACCGGTAGTTTATTTATATAACTTTAAATATTCATTTTAAACGCATTTTTTTTTTAATAAAGCAATTGTCATAGACATCTTACATTGCAGAAAAATTGTGCATACTAGGTCGTTATTACAAATTGTGAATATATTTTGTCTTATATACAATAATGAGAACACACTGTAACAAAGTGATACTCATAATTTGTGTTCATATATTACATTTTTGTTGTTTGTTTATGTTTTTGTTGTGGTTAATCAGGGCCCTGATAGTATACTTTGTTCCCCTTTTTCTGGAAAAAAAAAATCCCCATTTTTTTTTTATTTTTTTTTTTATCTCAATTTTATTTCGAGTAGATCTACATCTATTCAAATAAACTAAATTATGAAAAAAGGCAATGCATATAGTTCAATCAGTACAAAATGTAGTAATGAGAGAGTAACTAAAAAAATCCTCATAAATGAGAAACGCCGCAAAAATTCACCCTTATGAGGGACCTGGGCCCCTTCCCCTGATGGCCAGAGAGGGCCGTAGGTTTTAAGGGAGTGGGTATGTTTGTATGCCTTACAGTTTGAATTTTCACATGTATGAGATGATGGTCTTAAGTTAGATAAATGCAATCGTTACTTATAAATTTAAACTACGTTGAAGTGATCTGATAATTCAAATTTGCTTCTTCGATTCTTGATATAATGTTTATGAACTTTTGAACTCTTAATACTTTCCCATAAACCTATATACCTGTCAATAAGACTAGTTTTGAAAATGGGAACACATAAATTAATATTTACATATTTCGGATGTAACCATGCATCGTAAAAACACCATTCTGAAGAATGTCTGTTACCTTTGATAACCAATTGTTGAATCGTATTACATTTTCATCATATCATACAGCATGTATAATAGTGTACTATATAAATAAATCGATTATTTTGTAGTATGCAACTCTGCATACTACTGAATTTAAATAGTACTCATTTCAAAACCAAGTTAACTTTTAGAAAATCGTCTAAATAATCCACATCGCTCTCACAATTATGTGTAAAAGGTAAATTTGCTGATACTCGCAACGCGAACTATTGGACCGGTACACATTCTTGAAATCACGGGCATTACATAATTCTATAAAAGTCGGTCACCAGAAGCATTCGTGCCATTGACCCAGGATGTGTGGGCATGCGATGTTCGCAGTAACAATACATTAATCATGATTACTATTTGTGCGTTACGACAAATCCTTTAACGTTTTTCTTTTTTAACGTCTCCTCCTGAACCGCTAGTAAGATTTTAATAAAACTTCGCAGGAATTACCTTCTTTCAAAGTTGTTAATAATTATTTGAAGGGCCTTGTGATTTTCAACATAACAACATATTAACCCATTTATGCCTAGCGTCTAGAAAAAAAGCCTTGGCACACAGCGTAGACCCAGATGAGACGCCGTATGATGCGGCGTCTCATCAGGTTCTGCGCTGTTTGCTTAAAGGAATTTCTGTAAGAAATATTCTAATGTAATAGGACAGGTTTTCTCTCTTCATTCAAATTATTGCCCTTTAAATATAACTATCTTTAGATGTATTTTACTTGAGTGAATTTGTGAAAATAGTTTATAATAATATGTTGTGTTCAATTGGTTATCAGTCAATTGTACATTTTGTATGACGATATTACGATATATGTCTTTTGTATAATTGTTGTATTTATAAATTGTACTGGAGACGAGATGTAGTCTCGGCCTCAGTAGGGAGGCGGTACCCTAACCCTTACCCTAACCCTTTTTTTGGGTTATCACCCCTATACCATGCCTCGCCCGTTGTAGTTTTCCGCCTCCCGTCTCAGTAGTCTGTTGTGCGACGTGTTTGGAAATTGGAGATAATCTCCGCATTTTTCCTCAAAGGAAACCATGACCGGTTTGTTATAAAACGTTCGTTCAATCTTATAGTAAAAATAAAATAGATAACAGTTAAATTCCTAGTTTCTTAGTTATTCGAAAGAGTTAATCTCTTTAACACCTCTTTAGGTGTAAGACGTAGAACCCGTTCTATTACACTAAATATATAATTAAATATACTAGACATCCCTAATTTTGGAAATAAATTGATCCAATTTAGAAGGATGGGAGAGTCCGCTAGGCATACATGGGTTAATGTTGCANGGGGGGGGGGCAGTTGTCCTTATATGGCTATAGTGAAAACTTGTTGACGCTATATTAGCCACATGAAATTTTATTGGCCAATTTCATGAAACTTGGTCAGAACATTTGTCCCAATGAAATCTTGGCAGAGATTGAAACTGGGTCATATGAGCTCAAAAACTAGGTCACTAGGTCAAATATAAAAAAAAACATGTTAAAAGTCACTTTTTTGGTCCAATCTTCATGAATCAGCTTGCATTTTTTTCAGAATAGTCTAGTTCCGTTTGCTCTCAGGTGAGCGACTTAGGGCCTGATGGCCCTCTTGTTTAAATATTTAATGACTTCCTATCGATCCACTCAACAATTATTACGGGTTCTAGCTTCTAGATTCCGTTTGTAGTTGCACTTTTGTTACATATGTGACGCGCTATTGTCCGTTTTATTTTGACACATTCTTCCTCTTTAACTGGTCATTACTTTTATGCTTTCCTTATTTCTACGGAAACCCAATTCTCTAACCGTTAAGTTAACTTTTCGATGTCCCTTTTTTCATTATATTTTAATTTAAAGCAAGGTAGTTCATTAGATATATCCTTTGGCGGGCTTCTTTTGACCTTGACATTAAGCCAGCGTGATTGACGCATGTCTTCAAGACATCTTTTCAATGGCATTAACGTTTCTTGAAAATAACTGGATGGGTATAGATGTAATGAAGCCGACAGGAAAATAAAGGCTCAAACATTTTTCCTTCATGTGTGACCTTGACCTTGAACCATTGTAACTGCCTCAGGCATTGTGATCTTCGTCTAAATTACCTCAACACTGTTGCCAAGTTTCATGACAATCCTTCAAACTGTAAAGGAGCTAAAGACCGGACACGAAACTGAAGGCTGAAACATTTGACCTTGAACTATGACCTTGATCTTGAGTTGGCATGACTGACTCGTTCTCTCTGCACATTGAAACAATGACCTCAACATTATGGTCAAGTTTTATGAAAATCCGTCAAAGGTTATAGGGGACATGAGCGAGAAAAAGGGTGTCACTGACACACTGACGGACGGAGTAAGGGCATAACTATAATCCTGCGTACCGCTTTCTCATAGGCAGATTAAAAAGGGCACTTAAACATGCTTTATCCACTTATGTTTGAACGTGCTTACCTGGCACGCTTCCGTAATTTTGCAATCGTGTAATTTATTCCGCAATACTTATTGTATGGTAAGGCAATGTACTTCTCAAAGTGAAGTCATCGGCCGACCGCAGCAAGTAATAGGGTGCGATGCTCGTATAAATAATGAATTAATTGTTGGATTTTCTATATGCGAACACTATTGTTTGAATATTTAATCACTTGACCCATATATGCAATCGACTCTCGCAATAGTCATTAGTAGTTCTAATTACCGCGATATCTAAAAAAAATGTGACGTGCTTTTATCCGTTTGTAATTAAAGAAGTATGCAGTTACGGATCATTGATCTTTCAAAGCACAAAAGATAGACATACCTAATTTTGGCAATAAATTAATCCAATTTAGAAGGATGGGAGAGTCCACTATGCATAACAAAGGTTCTAGATATTCATAATTGATTACAGCCTGGTTCAACCGGAAACAGTTTCTCGGCTGATTTGAGATATTTTACGTTCTTGCAATTCATTGCAAATTTCAATTAGGCTTTAACCACTTGCCATTGTATCATTGAAACGAAGACTGTTGTAGGTAAAGGGTGTTCACTGCAGTACATTTTAATATGAGCTACCACTGTCACGGGTTCTAGACGCAATTCAAAGTAAAAAGTGTATTCGTCTGAACAAAACTCTATTCGGTACTTCCGCACTTTAAGCAGCGGAAGTTTCATAGAGTCATTATCGGTTTTAATTTCCTGAAATGCAGACGTAGATCCATTGGCGTCGGTATTTGCTAACACAAACGAGGCCAGGGGTTGTTGTTTTCTTGTTGGGACATTTCTTGGACCGCATACTGTTGAACTCGGCAAAAAAAAAATCTCGAAAGATGTTTAGTCGGACGACGAAAGTAAACAAAATATATTATTAAAAAAAAAACATACATGGCAAAACCAATTCTTATTGGATACGAGTTTATAAGTAAAACATGCATATAAAGTCAAAATTATATCAGTTAAATCAGTACGAGTATATATTTCACGGTGATGTTACATTGGGGCTGTGTGCTGAACACAGTTTAACCCTTTGAGTGCTGGAACCGGATTTTAAAGGTTTTTGCAAACAGTTTGGATCAATATGAGACGCCACAGAACGTGGCGTCTCATCAGGATCCAATCTGTTTGCTTTTCTGATAGTATTCTTTGAAAAAAATCGAAGACAATGCTAATTTTAGAAATTCAGCAGACGACATTTTAGCAGACGACAAATTACCCAGCATGCAAAGGGTTAAATTCTTGAAGAATGCGGTATCAATGGACATTGATGACTCTTTGTTACAAATCTTTTTGCGGATTGTTAATTATTTCATGTATTTTCTAAATATGTTTAATTAAAAATTTGTATTTACAAACTCTGCTCGGTGGGTTCAAGAAACTAACAATCAACCAATATCAGCCTTAGTTATATTCAATTATTTAACGGCAGGGGATCAATAAGCGAAGCCATCGTTTGTTTGCTCAGTAACGGATCGTTATCACCTTTCATCATATACAACATGGTATTAGAACCGGAACATCAAAGCGTTTTAGTTATTATAAACCAAAGATAATGATAATCTTTAACACGAGTTACTGGGCAAAAAAAAACAACATATTAATGACTTAAGTACGCTTATATTTACCGGGTATAATTACTTTATATAATTCCGGGTCGCACGCAAATGAACATTTTCCAGAATAAGAGAAATAGACTGAATCCTTTAACGAATGTGAGTCTTAGCCACTTCCAGCCACTTCTAGCACATCCCACCACCGCACCACCATCCTTACTCTTTCAGTGCTGGAACCGAGCTTTGAAGGCCTTTGCAAACAGTTTGGATTCAGATGAGACGCCACAAAACGTGGCGTCTCATCAGGATCCAAACTGTTTGCTATTCTGATAGTATTCTTTGGAAAAAAACCCGAAGAAAATGCTAATTTTAGAAATTCAGCAGACGACATTTTAGCAGACGACAAATTTCCCAGTATGCAAAGGGCTAAACCTTAACCTCGTAAAATGTGGGTCACGTGCAACTTAACCTGACTAAGAAATAGAAAAACAATGTATCTGGGTATTAAATTGGCCATGAATAGAAATGTAACTAATGATATTGGCAAATGTTAGACCGCACGCAAATGAACGTTTCCAGAATAAGAGAAAAAGACGTAAACGAAATTATCCATTATACTGAATCATTTAACGAAGTCACTTCAAGCCCACCCCTACCCCAATCCTAAATCGGCCTACACATGTTAACATGCACGTGGCCCAAATAAAATTCAAATATCTTTTTTCCAGGAAAGACAAGTTTCCAGCGAGAGAGACTCTCCATCGCTAGAAGAGCCCCCGCAGCCATGGCGCATGCGCGTGGCGGCGCTCGTGTTGGACGCGCTCGAGGAAATGTACTTCTCTGGCCGCCACACGGACATCGAGATTCTCGTGCAGGACCGCTCCTTTCACTGCCACCGCGTCGTTCTGGCGGCGGTGTCGCGGTACTTCGACGCCATGTTCGCTTCCGGTATGCGGGAGTGTAAGGACGGTCTGGTCCGGTTACAGGACATCGAGTACAACACTTTCGTCGATATTCTCGACTTCGTGTACTCCGGAAAGCTCAACATTTGCGAGGAGAACGCCGAGGAGCTCCTTCGGGCGGCGACGCTATTCCAGATCGCGCCGCTACACCAGAAGTGTCAGGACTTTCTGTTGGATCATGTGGCTGTCGAGAACGCCATCGGTGCCTGGCGGCTCGCCAAGTCGCACGAGTGCACCGAGCTCGCGAAGAAATCGTGGTACATGATTCTGGAATGTTTCGCGGAGGTTTGCCTGACGGACGATTTTATATACCTGGACGCCGATGAGATGTTTCATATCATAAACGACGACGATTTGCACGTGTTGAACGAGGAGATTGTGTGCGACGCGGTGTTTCGTTGGTACCGGTATGACCCAGAAAACCGGATGGACCATGCGTCGAGACTGTTTGAATATTTACGGCTCCCATTACTGAGCTCTGAGTACCTCTTGACGGAAGTAGAGCCTATGGAACTCGTGGTGAAGAGTCAGAAATGCAGGGAGATTGTCAAGGAAGCGATCAGCTACCACATGCTGCCCTCCAGGCGGCCGGATTTCAACTCCCCGCGGGTGATCTTCCGGCGGTACGCCGATATGGAAGAAGTGCTCGTTCTGATCGGCGGGTACAACGCTACAAACGAGAAGGTTACGGACGTGCTCGCGTACAGCTTCGCGAGAAAAACGTGGTTCAAAATCACTCCGTTACCTTGGCCACTGGGTCGAGAGTTCAATTCGACCGTGTACGGAAATGACATTTACGTCTCCGGTGGCTCTCAAAAACTGGACGCACTACTGCACTACCGCTCGGATACGAACGAGTGGCAGCGCTGCCCGAACATGCTTAAGGGGAGGCGGCGACACGCCATGGTGGCGGTCCGAGACTCCCTGTTCGTTCTCGGCGGCTACGACGACAATCTTCCGGAAGAGGCCAACAGGACACTGAGCGACATCAGCGAGTATACAATCAGTTCGCGCATCTGGAGCCAGTGCGGAAAGCTCCTGACGCCGGTGCGCTCCACGACGGCAGCCGTCAGCAAGGAAAAGATCTTCGTCTTTGGCGGCCTTCTAGCGGACGAGAAGGAAACAAACATCGTGCAGTACTACGACACCCGGCTGCGCACGAGCAGTCGTGTGGACGACCTCCCGTACCCGTGCAAGATGAGCCGCGCCGTCGTCTGCGACAAACGCGTGTTTATCGTCTGCACCGACGGCAACATTCTGATACTCACGGACGATTTCGCGTGCAAGCGCGCCGCCAAGATTCGCCATTTTAACCGACGTCGCTTCGGCGCCATACACTATAAAGGGAACATCCTGATAACGGGCGGCGAGAGCGGTTCCGCGTTGCACACGGATATTTTTACGTTCAATCCCGACCTGGAGAAATGCGAGGTTATAGCCGCGAAAAATGTTCCCTCGAGGGCCAACTTTGCATGTCTTAAGCTGGTTATTCACAAAAAGTTCTTGAAGTTTGACGTTTCCTTCGATCAGTGTTGATCATAAATATGTTGTACACCAGCTGTCGCTTCTTACGTGATCTTCAATGTTTAGACCGAAGCATGCGTAGCCCATTTAAAGATCGATAAATGCGTGTTTTGGAATGTTGCCAAGCAGTCATAAACATGTTTTATTAAAAGTCTACACATGTAATCACGAACTGTGTGCTAAACCTCAAACTAGTCATATCGCATGATCGTATGGTTATTTGTTTTTTAATGGTCGTATGGTGAACTTTATTTTCAAATGACCTTATGTTTAACTCTTTTTTTTCAAATGGTGTCATAGACAACTTTGTACATGTATGTCAAACTTATTTTCAAATGTTCGTAATTTTCAAATTATTGTATGGTAAACTTTATTTTCCTATTAATATATTATACTTCATAAATGATCGTATGTTAAAGTTTATTTTCGTAAGAATTTCATGCACATAACGTTTGCGTTGCCGTTCTTAAAGCAATAACGTCTAGAAAGTATTTCAATTAACGAATGAAAGTAAAAATGCCATAGGCAAAATGCCAGAAGTGTTAAAAATGCCATAAGTAAAAATGCCAGTGATAATAATGCCAGATGTTATCTAGTAAAATAGAGTTTTGAGCAATGTTTTTATTGGATATTAGATAAATGTATTTGATAAATTTAGACTGTATTTCATGAATGAACTTATGTTTTTATTTCCACTTTTAGAATAATGTGTCAGTAATAATTGTATAACTTCAGATTCAGATGTTTATTTTGAGGAAATTAAAGATGCAAATGTGTCTTGGTTTGTTCGCGAGTTTCTTGTCGACCTACATTGCTGGCTGGAAGTTATTAACATTTATCAAGACATTGAGGTGTACGCAAATAAGTCAATGTTTATGACTCTAAGTATCAAATATATCCATATTAATAAAATTCTTTTTTACTATATAACATCTGGCATTTTTACCTCTGTCATTTTTACCACTTTACTACTGGCATTTGTACCTCTGGCATTTTTACGGCACACCAGATTAACGTTGAATGGTAAACATTTGTTTCGGTGACAGAAACTTACCCGTGATGTACTGGTAAGCCATATTTTAACTTAGTTAGTTACAATATACTGTTCGAAAACAGATTTATTATGCATGCATCAATCTATTTCTTGGTTATGCTAATTATACACTACATGATTCATACACGTCAACCTTTACAAATAATTATCCTTAATTACTAGTATATCGGCCGAAAGACAATTATTGGAGCTTGTTTACTGACCAGCAAATTAGTATGATACAATACATGTATAAAGCAACACGCTCAACAATGTATGCCATGTTATTAACCAGGTTTTCCGAAGGAAAAAACTGGTTATTTGATTGGTGAATGTCGGCGGGCGGAACAAAGTTTGTCCAGACCATAACTATGTAATTTATCGTTAGATTTTAAAATGACTTGNATTTACCTATTGATATCCTGCAATAAGCTATCGTCTTGCTTACCACCTGATCGTTCAATATTAAAACCTGATGGACGCGAACGTGTGTACGATATTTTTCATATTTGAGTGTCCGTTTTTAATTAAGAAAATAATAAACAAGTCTTTCCCTAACGTACCGTCATTAAACATTTATAGACTCTACATGAAAATAATAAGTTGCAAGTTTAAAACATGCTTAAATATTGTTTTCTAGATAATCTCTCTATAGTTCTTAGCTAGGGAAAAGTATGTTTACAACTAACATCGCCCAACATCATTTTAAGTTTTATCACGTGAATGCTTGCTCAATGGACTTGATTATATCAATTGTAAATAATAATACGTTTATAACAAGATCTCCGCGATGGGAGACTGATGCGCCCCCCAAACAGGGTGTTGACACATGATGTTTTGCAACAAAACTTACCTAAATTTCAAGAGGGATTATCTACTGTTCAAGGTCAATTAATCTGCAAAGTATGAGGCCCATCCCACAATCCTTTGATGACATTTCGAACGGAAACCAATTTTACACTAAACGATTTCCACACTTATTGTGACAGTGACCTTGGCCTTTGACCAAGTGACCCCAATTTCGATAGGGGTCATCTAATGTCCAAGACAAATGCACTTGTGAAGTATCAAGCCAATCGGTCGATTCGTTTACGAGTTATTGAACGGAAACAATTTTCATACTTATTGTGACAGTGACCTTGACCTTTGACCTAGTGACCCCAATTTCAATAGGAGTCATCTACTGTCCAAGGCCAATGTACAAAGGACGTATCAAGCCGATCGGTCAATTCGTTCACAAGTTATTGATCGGAAACGAACTGGTCTACCGACATACGGACATACCGACAGACCGAACGACAAACCGAACGACATACAGACCGACATCCAGCAAAATAATATACCCCCTCTTCTTCGAAGGGGGGTATAATTTAAATATTATTTAACAAAGCCGGTATATCCATATATGACTCACGTATGGGCTCGTGCAATATAGTATGGCAGCCGCGTACTCGTTAAATATGTCAATTCATTGTACAAAACGCTGATTAATAAGATATAAGTAGATACATTGTAAAACTCCAGTTTAGCTTGTGTGTTACACAGAACAAAACCACATGTATACTATTTCATTAAATATTCTGTAGTTAAGAAGCCAATATTTGATACCATTCATTTATGTAAGAATGAACGGCCACTCATTAATATATGTTTCTTCTCTTACATTTATACTTCTAAAATGTGTCCTACTCGACTATTATTGCATATAATGGTCTAAGAAAATTGATGTTATTTTGGTAAATACGGTATTTTGGATTTGTAAGTACTTTCATTTTCATGTATTCGTCTGAGTAATAGTTGTTAGAACTACAATTTACCTCAGACATGCATTTACATAAAGCTTTCTTATTGTAGATAATTCACCTGGCAGCTGTTGATTGGATGTCCCACATGCTGTTTGGAGTGTATTCTCTCATATAGATGGATTCTTTATTTCGAGTGAGACGTATTAGATCCTTGGTATAACTCCAGGCGGTAAATACTAAANGACACCGGTCATATTTTGACCGGTCCGTTCACCGGGTACCCAGTGACCAACCGGGCACCGGGTACCCGGCACCGGGTACGGTACCCAGCACCGAAACCCGGTGATGACACCGGTCATATTTGACCGGTCCGTTCACCGGTTACCCGGTGACATACCGGTTGCCCGGTCCGGTGACGTCACCGGGTACCCGGTCACCGGGTACCCGGTCACCGGGTACCGGTCACCGGGTACCCGGTCACCGGGTACCGGTCACCGGGCAACATTGACCGGTCCGGTCATACCCGGTCCGGTCATACCCGGTCCGGTCATACCCGGTCCGGTGACGTCACCGGTCACCGGGCAACATTGACCTGTCCGACATACCCGGTCCGGTCATACCCGGTCCGGTGACAACACCGGGTACCCGGTACCGGCAACCGGTCACCGGGTAACCGGTCACTGGGTAACCGGTCACCGGGCTACATTGACCGGTCCGGTCATACCCGGTCCGGTCATAACCCGGTCCGGTCATACCCGGTTCGGTGACGTCATCGGGTACCGGTCACCAGGTAACCGGTCACTACCCGGTCCGGTGACGTCACCGGTCACCGGGTACCGGTCATGTCTCGACCGGTCTGGTCACCGGACACCGGTCTGTGCCACAGACCGTTCCGGTCACCGTAGATGTTGACATGACTTTGTCAGTGCTCCATNTATATTGCCTTGATGCATAGAGAAGTAATGGCTAAATTGTGAATAATTCATCAAATGTGTGATTTTCGACCTCAATTTGTGAACTTGACCTTGACTCTTGGGTTATGGATCTTACATGAGACTCGTCTTCAGATGAACAAAAACAACAAGTTTTATAGATGTGCCTCATTTGCGTTTTGAGATACTGCTCAATACAGAGAAAAAAAACTATACGAAAAGAGCATTCTCTATCTAAAAAAAGGCCATAACTCCGTTATTGGAAAATGTTTTGCGTCGCAATTTGACGTGAAACATCCTGTTATTCGTAGATATACCCATACACTATACAGTTTCAATGAAATCTTCCCAAGTAGTTCCACGATATGGCTCCGGACACAAAAGTGTTCCGGAACGACTGAAGGACGGGCAGACAACTCAAAAACAATATCACTCGGTCTACGGCATTAGATCAAAACAGTCCAGGAAAATATTGGCCGACCAACCGGATACAACTTGTTACGTGCTTGAAACAAGGCTGCAGTCTAACCCCACAGGGGGAAGTTGCGCAAAAATAAAAAATAAACAAATAAAATATATAATATATATAGACAAGGGACTCAACTAGCTGACCGATTTTTCCACCCGATCAACTACAACGCCCTGTAGCTCTGTCAATAATACACCGAAAAGCACCAACTCGGTCTCATTCGATGCGGGGGACATTTCTCTAATTGACCATAAACGTTGTATCACAATCGAGCCTCACAAAATGAAAATGCGAACGTCGAATTGCCACAAATACCTTACTAGGACACAGGTTCGTACAGAACCGAACTGTGAAATCGCACCTCCGTAAAGAACAAATTTCGGCACTCGCTACGCCACAACCTCAAACTACTATATGAATCAATAAAGTAAACGAAATTAAACAATTACCCGCGAACAATTCGTGCATTACACTCAACAAAAAATAGGAAAACGCGAAGTTTATCGAGGACTCGAACGAAATGTAATACAGCCGACCATTTTCATTTTCTATGTCCGGGGTGAAGGGGAAGTCGGTCGCTGATTGGTTAAAAGTATTTTATTAACAGTATGTGTAATTTTAACCAATCAGCGAAGGACTTCCCCTTCACCCCGGACATAGAAAATGAAAATGGTCGGCTNACAAAAGCCGGCCATTTTCATTTTCTATTTCATTCATCAAAGAGGTCAATACTATCGATTTTCTCATTGGTCAATAAACATTTTAGTGTAATTTTAACTAATCAGCAACGGAATTCCCCTTCACCCCGGACAGAGAACATGAACATGGCCGGCTGTTGTACGATTCGTCCGAGTCCTCGTGCTCATGCTCTTAAATGGTTAATTTCGTATATGCAGCACATAACAAACATCGCACTTTATCAAAACTGTGGGGAAAATGGCTCCAAGTATTTATAAAAATAACATTGGTAAATTGAGCCAATTTATTTTTCATTAATTTGAGTTCTTGTTTTAATTTTACTAAGTTTATTTACAATCTGTTTCAGGATGGGGGCCATTAGACCTCTAAACAAAGACAGGAAGGTCCTGAAAAGGACTAAGAAATTCACCCGTCATCAGTCAGACCGTTATGCTAAAGTTAAGGTAAAGTTGTAATACTGCATTCTCGTTTATGAGTATGCATTATTTGAATAAATATTTTTTTAACCTTTCCGAACAAGAATTTTGAGTGTTTCTGTTGCAGTCTTCAAAATATGGTTGATGAATCCCTAGCCCAAATCATCATGCTATCGCTGTAAAGACAATGAAGGTTACATGTCTGCTTGCACAAATAATATCAATAGGTTTGGGTTGTCAGACTTGTGATTAGAATAAACTCAAACAATACATGGTACTCATATTAAGTTTCTTAACATTAAAATACATAACTGTGTGTTGGGCATATTTATACTGCCCTTAAAGCAGGCTTTCCAGCGTTCCTAGTTTTCCTACTTTTTCCTAGTATTTTTTAAAAGTCTCCTACTTTTACTAGTTTTTGCAATAAGCTCTTAGTTCTCCTAGTTTTTTTCAGTGACGAGTCTTAAAATTCTTGAATGGGCAAAAAAAAATGGTTTTGTTAATTTAATGTCACCTCTTGATATGTTTACATGTTTTATCTCGCGAATGTCATACATAGTGTTTAAAAAATATATATTTGGGTTTGCTGTAGCGTAGGTATGCATTAATGGTTTGTTTTACTAGATGTATTTGCAGTTAATAGACAGAAGCTGTTTGGCTGACTAGTTCTTACCAAGTTTACAAAAGTGTGCCTTCTAATCATTACATGAACCTTGTTAATCCTTTTCCCCTCAGATACACACTTTGAGGCATTTGTAGTGCCTTAGAAAATCAAATAAATTTTAAGACCTTTTTTTACCAGATTCATGTTTTAAAGGCTTCATTTCCAACCTTAAGATACTGATGAGCAGCAAACAGCATAAAACCTGATCAGACTACAAGTTATATGCTGGTTGCGTATAGCCATTTTCACTTTGCTTCTGAGAGGGAAAGGGTTAAAGCAGCAAAATTATGCAATGAAGACCGTTCAATGCAATCTCTAATAACCCTTGAGGAGATAATGTAACGCTATTAATATTGAACATTAAATAAATAAGCTGTAATAAGGTTGAAATGACCTGGCAAACAAATATGCACATGCATAGAGTTTTTAGTGAATTTCATATAACTCAATAACCAAAGCAATAACGTATTAATGCTTTTGCAGGCTTTCCACCAGGCCTTAACAAAAAAACTAGGAGAAAACTAGGAGTGCTCTGAACAAAAAAATAGGAGAAAACTAGGAAAAAACTAGAAGGGTTTATGAAAAACTAGGAGTAATATCATAACAAATCATACCTTTTTCTTAGTATGACCATGTCATTATACAAACAAATGCAGAAGTTGTTTGGCTGACAAAGAAATATGTGGCACTGAACACACGCCAATTCAAAATGATTCTGTCCAGGTCTCATTGCAGTTCACATGCTAGTAACTGAATAACACCATAATTAACATAGCCCAGATAAGAATAAAATAAATCCAAATATATTATATAATATTGAATGATATGATAGTGCATGAGGAGAGTGATAAATGCCCTTGAAGATGTGATTTGACAGAAGAAAGATTTACAGTGCCTGTACTCTGCACTCTCTCTCATTTAGGGATTTACAAAAAACATAATAAACCAAATTATGAAAAACTGTATACATGTACTTCTACTTAGCATTCAAAATCCATGATAAGTAATATTTTGAACTTTTAAAAGGTACTAGGACGGAGACACCGCACATGTGACCCCAGTCATGAAACCTTATTTGGATGCTATTTGTCGCTTAGTGGTAAAGGGTGTACAGCAGTTTAAAAGCTGGGACCAAAATTTGGTTGAAGGACAAGCGCTCTATTGAGTGAGTTTCACAGGAACTTTGACATGCTAATTACCTTATCCTTATCCTGCTTAAGTGGCGGTTCTGTGACATTCGCCTTGCGTCCAAGTTGGAACTTGTTTTTGAACATGATTAAAAATTGCAAACCAAATCCTGAGCACCCTTCATAGAAATAAAGAATTGGTTTCAGAGGTTTCACATGGAACCCATTAAGGCATCATAAAATGCACATGACCAAGCTATCATAATGCCTTTATGAGTGGTTGAACTGTGAGCTTTTTGAAATGACCTTGGACCAATTAGCTTGGTTCTTGTGTGTAACAGTCATTGTCAACTTGGTCAGAACTAGTCAGCCAAACAGCTTCTGTCTATGAACTGCAAATATGTCTAGGAAAAAACAAACATTAATGCATACCTAGAGCAAACCCAAATATATTTTAAACACTATGAATACATGTATACATATCCAGAGGTGACATTAAATAAACAAAACCAAAACATTATTTTGCCCATTAAATAATTTTAACTCGTCACTGGAAAAAAACTAGGAGAACTAGGAGCTTTTTGTAAAAACTAGGAAAAAGTAGGAGACTTGTAAAAAAAAAACTAGGAAAAACTAGGAACGCTGGAAAGCCTGCTATTGGTAACAGTGTTTCTTTTCGTTCAAATTTGGGGCTTGTAGGGGGGCCCATTCCCAATGTAAAAAAAAACTGTTCATTTTTCCAACATGGGACCTAAAAATTCCCGATTGAAGGTTTAAAAAAAAACTACATTTAGTTCATCTCCAATCAAGCTCTATAAGTTAAACCTTCTCAATTTTAAAGTATTTGTTAGTAAAAAGACAGAAACACTTTTTTCTGAATTTTAGCCAAACAACGCTATTTTTCCCAATCCTAGGGGACCCGGCCCCATTCCCAAATTGGTGAAAATAAACACTGGGTAAAAACACCATGACCGTCCTGGTAATAGGAAAAATTGATAGTCCCATTGTGCAAGCGACTCAATTTTCAACTGATAAATAACTGATTTATTTATACTCGTATATAAGTTTATTTCTTTGTTTCACAAAAACGATACATGGCAACACCACAAAACAAGATTTTCAATGTTTTAAAATATTATTTAAATAATTAATTGTTCAAATCAAGCTTTAATTACATATTAGCTACCTATGTCATGCGCTATACCTTCATCCAATAGATCAGCCCAAGAAAGTAGTCAGCCAAACAGCTTCTTAATTTGTGTGTATAATGAAATGGTTATGCTTACAAAAAGGTACGATTTGTAATGATATTACTCCTAGTTTTTATGCCCCCCTTCGAAGAAGAGGGGGTATATTGCTTTGCACATGTCGGTCTGTCTGTCGGTCTGTCGGTCCGTCCACCAGATGGTTTCCAGATGATAACTAAAGAACACTTAGGCCTAGGAGTAACTTCATAGGTACATTGATCATGACTGGCAGATGACCCCTATTGATTTTCAGGTCACTAGGTCACAGGTCAAGGTCACAGTGACTGGAAATAGGAAAATGGTTTCCGGATGATAACTCAATAACGCTTACACCTGGGATCATGAAACTTCATAGGGACATTGGTCATGACCGGCAGATGACCCCTATTGATTTTCAGGTCACTAGGTCAAAGGTCAAGGTCACAGTGACCTGAAGCAGTAAAATGGTTGACTTGAAATAGGAAAATGGTTTCCGAATGATTACTCAAGAACGCTTACGCCTGGGATCATGAAACTTCATAGGGACATTGGTCATGACCCCTATTGATTTTCAGGTCACTAGGTCAAAGGTCAAGGTCAC
>VMBQ01000196.1:246635-303002 GCA_007657795.1 Dreissena rostriformis
CACACCACCCACGCTAACCCACCACCCACACCCACCCTCCACCATCACCCACCCGCCACCCACATCCACCAACCCACCACCACCACTACCCACCACCACCAACCACCACCTCTCACCCACCACCACCGTTCACAGAAACAAAAAACATATTCACACAATGGCTGCCACTACAACTGACAGCCCATATGGGAGGCATGCATGTTTTACAAACAGCCCTTGTTCATTAACCATTTTAGTTTTCTCCTAGTTTTTTGTTCAGAGCGCTCCTAGTTTTCTCCTAGTTTTTTGTTAAGGCCTGCTGAAAAGCCTGTTAAAGGGACTTGTTCACGTTTTGGTAAATTGAAAAAAATTGTTTCATATCTGCAAATTTTCAATGTAGTTATGATGTTTGGGATGAAACAGTTGTTTTGGTAAATTGAAAAAAATTGTTTCATATCTGCAAATTTTCAATGTAGTTATGATGTTGGGATGAAACAGTTATACTGAACATTTACCATGCTCTAAAATATCCATTATATGCATCTTTTGACGGTTTTAAAAACTGAAAATTATAAAGCGTTTCACACGCGAAACAATGGAATAATTTGGAGAGTTCTGTTGTGTTTGTTTTGTGTGTGCATTTAGGTTTTGAAAAATGTGGAAAAACACTTAGCATTTAGGTTTACAAAAATGTGGAAAAGAGGGCATATGTCATCCTATGGTGACAGGCCTTGTTCTTGTTTTATACTGGAGCTTTTCAGTTCCGGCGTTTACATTATAATTTTAAAGCATTTAATGACAAACTTCAAAACATGCCAAAATCTGAGAACAAGTCCCTTCAAAGTATAAGGTAGTAAACTAATCTTTGGTTCACTATGAAAGTCTGTCTCTTCATAGACACTTGTCTAAACTAAACTTGCATGCATTGTTCCTTATGATTTGAAGATTGCATGCGCAAATAAGAATTTATTCTCCTTGTTCAACATGGAATTTCCTCTACCTGATAAAATAATAAAATGAACATTTGATTGCTTTGACATAAAAGCTTTGTCTTGTATTTTCAGTCTAATTGGCGTAAACCACGCGGTATTGATAACCGTGTGAGGCGTCGCTTCAAGGGACAGTACAAGATGCCAAACATTGGTTATGGTACCAACAAAAAACACAGAAACATCATGCCTGATGGCTTCAAGAAGTTCCTTGTACACAATGTTGCTGTAAGTAGTCAGTTTTTATACACTTGTGAAGTGTAGCTCAGAAAAAAATAAGAGATTGCATTATCTCGATATTGTGGATTTAGCTACTTTATGTGTATACCGGTAGTGACTATACTATCTATGCATGGTGGCAGTCTTTACAGTAATATATTTGAACCACTAGCTCTAATTATGATGCTTTATTGGAAACAGACAAAAAATCAAATAGCCCGACTATATAAATTATTAATTTCTAATAGCCCGAATAACATTTCACCAGTCCCGGGCTGTCGGGCTAACAGTAAGCGTGAAGACTGCATGGTGGGCAGTGTCTTTACAATTTTCTGAGGTCAAAGTTGTACATTTGTAAATATTGCTTTCTTCATAGAGAAAAAAGACGTGTATTTAACATACATGTAGACAAACTGACTTGGTTATTTTTGAATAACATGTTTCTGTTCTGCACGGTAGTTGCAACTTTATTTATTGAAATGACAGATATCTGACATTTCAAAAGTGCTGAACTCTGGTATGGAAATAAGCAGTGGCCACCAGCTAACGGAGTGACCAAAATTAGCAAATGGCAAGCTTAGATTCTCAGTTTCATTTAGGCAGGCTTATGCAATTTTCTTGGTTTGATTTAATATATAAATTATTGAGGCTTGCTTCTTAGAACTGCTTATATATCTGCAATTGCTCCTTAAATTTGTGGTTGGTCTGTAGATTGTCTTAGAAAGCCTTTATGTCTCCTGTACAAGAAGTATTAAACGATTTTGAGCAACCAAGCAAAAATAAATATTAATTTATATGCCTCTACGTTTGTAGGAGCTGGAAGTCTTGCTGATGCAGAACCGAACGTTTGCTGCCGAGATTGCACACAGCGTGTCGAGCAAGAAGCGTAAGGGGATTGTGGAGCGTGCGCAGCAGCTGGCCATCAAAGTGACCAATCCCAATGCCAGATTACGGTCTGAAGATGACGAGTAGATGCCTGTTTCTATGTACACAGAAAGAAAATAAAGAAAAAAAACAACAGCATATTTGTAGTTTTATAATACATGTTAACTGCGTCTGACCTTAAATGTTGTCTTTAAGTTAAATCGTACCATTTAACAGGCAATTTTAAGCTCTGCTGTTTGGAAGAAAACCCGAGGTATTGTCATAGCTTGTCCGTGTCGTCCGAAAACTTTAACATTGGCCATAACTTTTGCAATATTGAAGATAGCAACTTGATATTTGGCATGCATGTGTATCCATGGAGCTGCACATTTTGAGTGGTGAAAGGTCAAGGTCTGCTTCAAGGTCAAAAAAAAACTGCACCCACAGCTGAGCGTTTGCATCCGCTATGCGGTGCTCTTGTTTTTACACCAAATATTCACCATTTGGTAATGCAGTGATGTTCTGTGTCTTCCTTGTATAAAAAGTCAAGTTCATACATGAAATGTCAAAGCTCAAAATATGGGCTGTGTGCATTTTTGGCAGTGTGTCACTTATCGTTTGAACGTCAATTGTGCCATTTATATTCAACCTATTAAAGCCACACACCTTGAAACGAAGTACATGTTAATCAATACATATAGATGCAATTTGAAAGTGTGCAAAATATTCATTAAATCTATAGCCTAGTTAGCAAGCAATTTATTATTTTTCAACTGGAAATTACCGCTTTTAAATCCGAAAGTAGGATTTCAATATTATACGTCCATTTCGACAAACGCGATTATTTTTAAGTTTAAAGCGCAACAAAGACGGATTTCTACCTTGTAACCAACAGATATATTCTAACTGGCATAGATAAAATTAAATCTATAACCTAGTTAGCATGTAATTTATTATTTTTCAAACGGTTCATCTTTTAAAAACGAAAGTAGGATTTCTAGACATATATGTCCCATTTCGACAAACGCGATTATTTTTAAGTTTTAAAGCGCAAAAAGACGGATTTCTACCTTGTAACCACCAGATATATTCTAATTGGCATAGATAAAATATGTTTCTTCTTTATACTTAAATTTACTTATTTAATTTAATTATGCCAAATAAGGTGTGTGGCTTTAAGAGGAAATATTGCATGTGATCTCTGTGTCCTTAGCTCAAAGGTCAAGGTTATATTCGTACAGCTACTCAAACTACAATATAGAAGCATTCAGGACAATGGGTTCAACACATTGGTGACGGAAATCTAGTTGTCAAATACCCTGTAAATGCTGCTGATTAGGGTTATAAAACATAATTATTCTATTTGTTTACAATGTATATTTGTCTTGCAGTTATATCCATGGCTGCAGAGTCCTATTAAAATTTAAGCGGGATATAAACACACAAAATAACCATAAATTTACTTTGGAGTATTGGTTCACCGGTGACTCTTGATTTCGGGTATTATTCAATGATTAGGTAATTATTTATATGCTCCATATCCAATAAGGAATGGATGGAAAATAAAGTTTTGTATTTAACTTATAACGAGTAGATAAAACTTCATTTTCCATCCAATCCTTACCAATACATTCTAATGAACTGTTCTTTGACCATAAAATGTTATGAGAAGTCAAATGCAACTTGATATTTGGCATGCATGTGTATCTCGTGGAGCAGCACATTTTTAGTGCTAAAAGGTCAAGGTCAAAAAACAAAATCCAAGGGAAGTAACAAGCTTTAAAGGNTACTTGTGAATACCACAAGAGCAATAGATACACATCCACATGTCACGGTACATGTGAATACCACAAAAGCAATATATACACAGGTCACAGCACAATACCACTAGATACACAATAGATACACAACCACATGTCACAGTACTTGCAAATACCACAAGAGCAATAGATACACATCCACAGGTCACAGTACTTGTGAATACCACAAGAGCAAAAGATACACATCCACAGGTCACAGTACTTGTGATTACCACAAAAGCAATAGATACACATCCACAGGTCACAGTACTTGTGAATACCACAAGAGAAATAGATACACATCCACAGGTCACGGTACTTGTGAATACCACAAGAGCAATAGATACACATCCATAGGTCACAGTACTTGTGAATACCACAAGAGCAATAGAAACACATCCACAGGTCTCAGTACTTGTGAATACCACAAGAGAAATAGATACACATCCACAGGTCACGGTACTTGTGAATACCACAAGAAGAATAGATACACATCCACAGGTCAAAGTACTTGTGAATACCACAAAAGCAATAGATACGCATCCACAGGTCACAGTACTTGTGAATACTACAAGAGCAATCGATACACATCCACAGGTCACAGTACTTGTGAATACCACAAGAGCAATAGATACACATCCACAGGTCACGGTACTTGTGAATACCACAAGAGAAAAAGATACACATCCACGGGTCACGGTAATTGTGAATACCACAAGAGCAATAGATACGCATCCACAGGTCACAGTACTTGTGAATACCACAAAAGCAATAGATACACATCCACAGATCACAGTACTTGTGAATACCACAAAAGCAATAGATACGCATCCACTGGTCACAGTACCTGTGAATACCACAAGAACAACAGATACACTTCCACTGGTCACAGTACCTGTGAATACCACAAGAACAACAGATAAACGTCCACAGGTAACTGTACTTGTGAATACCACAAAAACAAGAGATACACAAGCATATGTAACTGTATTTGTGAATACACCAAGTACATCAGATAAGCATCTACAGGTTCTTATGAATACTTATTAATTGGGAAATTGAGAAAAGTTAAAGATTTTGATGTGTAAGGTTGACATGATGCTTGTTGCTTCGTGATGTTGTTATTCTGCAGTGCTTCATTACTAAACTTTTGTTTTGTAGGTTACAAATCGGATCCAAGCCAAATAATCAAGGAGGAAGGTACATCAACACCGAAGAAGAAAATGGCGGTAATATTATTTTTAGGGCATATTCTCACTCCTGGGGGAATGGGGCCAGAGCTTATTCACGGGGATGGGAATTTATGTGTACAATACTTAACAAGGGGGGATTCAAGAATAGGTGTAATTTGCTTGAAATAATTAATGTATAGTTATTAGCTCGGCTGTTTTCGAAGAAAACCCGAGGTATTGTCATAGCCCTCTCGTCTGCCGCATCCTCGTCGTCGTGGTAGGCGTCGTCCGAAAACTTTAACATTGGCCATAACTTTTGCATTATTGAAGATAGCAACTTCATATTTGGCATACATGTGTATCTCATGGAGCTGCACATTTTGAGTGGTGAAAGGTCAATGTCAAGGTCTCCCTTCAAGGTCAAAAGTCAAAAAATACAATTCAAGGGAAGTAATTACATTTAAAAGGGAGATAATTTCTAAACCTGCCAATTGATATATTGAAATTTTATTAATATTATGAAACCATACAACTGAAGCCAGGCCCCGGTTCACAAAACATTTTTTGCAATCGAAAATCGATTTTGCTTGTCATTGAAAATGGATTTCCATTGTAGTTGACAGGCAAAAATGAAAATCGATGTCAGTTTAAATCGATTTTTGATTGCAAAATGGTTTTGTGAACACGGGGACTGGGCTTTTTTTCCTGACTTTGTGAAGCGGCCCTGGCCCCCTCACTTTGTGAAAAAATGAGTCACGAACTTTTCAAAATTGTGAAAAAATGAGTCGCGAGCTATTCAAAATTGAGTCGCGACTTTCTTAAAATTGTGAAAAAACGAGTCGTGAAATTGTTAAAATTGTGAAAAACGGCCAATTTTGTAAAAAGATCACGGCCATGTTAGGTTTGTGAATTGTCCCTATCAAAATTGTGAAATGTCCTTCCAGGGCCACTCGCAAAGAAGGAAAAAAAAGCCCTGGAAGCATAATCAAAATGACATTCAATGGTCAAGCCAAGCACACAATGATACTTTTGGGCATACATGTATCTTAGGTAGGCCCTACTTTAAGGTTACTTGTGAATCTACAGTCACGGTAGTGAAATAGTGATTTGTTAAAAGGATGACAATTATTTTCAAGCGAAGTAATTCATATAATTATAAATCTCATATTATATATTTCCCTACCAATAATTTATGTTCTTTTCACAGTTACTGTACAGATTTTGTATTTTGTTTATTTATAACTTAAATGATTGATTTGTCAAAGGTTTTGTTTAAATGATATAACTATTATTTCTTTCCTGTATCAATTTGTCAATGGTAGATTTGATTACTTACCTGTGGACTTGTGTCCATAGATACATGATGAGCTGTGGCTATGATCTCTTTCATTAAACCACAGGCCCCCGGTAGGATGGCATATAGCAGTTGAACTGCTGCCATAACTTGCAATATTGAAGATAGCAACTTGATATTTGGCATGCATGTGTATGTCATGGAACTGCACATTTTGAGTGGTGAAAGGTCAAAAAAACAAAATCCAAGGGAAGTAATAAGCTTTAAAGGGAGATAATTTCTATACCTGCCAAGTGATAAATAGAAATTTTATTTCAAAGCGGCGCAGTAGGGGGCATTGTGTTTCTGACGAACACATCTCTTGTAACCTCTGTAACAGAAGAACAATCTCTTTAGAAGTCTGTTGGTATCCATTACAGACACAAGCTCTAATTTACTAAAATAACAAGAAGTTAATAAAAGCTTGATGTTTACTTTCAAAATAAAAGAAAGGATTTTACGGCTGTTCTAACACAAGGTAAAGAAAAAAGGGCTATTGTTAAGTAGGGATAACGGAAATAACTGGAAAAGTAACTCGCTCAATGGTATTTTCAATTTTATTATCTGGTTAAAATCAAGCTTAACAAAAGTCAACATTTCTTGAACAATAACAAATCTATAGACTACAAGTTAAACCACTGACATTTAATTGTCCAATGCAAATGGCAAGTACTAGTACATAAAATTCAAAATGTATAGTAGTCAAATAACTTTTTTTGGCAAAACAGCATACAGAACAATATTGTTTATTTAGCAAACAATTATAGAATATAATTTTGTTTATGCATTTAATTCTATGGTGGATTGCCATAGAATTTTATCGCATTTAAACATTTGCGGCCATCTTATAAATAAGACTACAATACAAAAATGAACAGTCATCTGTTAACATTTGCTGTAACTTAACGTACTAGTGTTTCGCCAACATGGCACCAATTTTGTTACCAACATATCACAGGTATTTTGCTAACATTACATGTTTCTCAATGCAAACATTACACAAATGTTTTTCCATCATAACATCAATGTTTCCCACATATTGTATTAGTGTTTCTCCAACATTACACCGGAGTTTCGCCATTCACAGACTTTCCCAGCAGCCCACTGTCTGGGGCAACATCCCAGATAATCTTCTGCACAGCCTTGAAATCTGGGTGGTCGGATCCCTGCATTAGGCCAAGAATGACACACTCGCTTGTTGTAAGATGGGCACCGGCCTCCTTCATTCTTTGAAAGGCGTACATTCTAAAAAATAGAATCAGATCTTGATTAGAGTTTCTAAGATGAGTTTCATGGTTTGCAACACACTTTTTGGGCCAGTGAGCTCAGTTGTGCTGGACTACAAATAAAAGGATTGTGGGTTCAGTTCCTATCCCAGCCACATAGCTTATGTGGAGATTGGTAATGTAATTATCCCCCCCCCCCCAAAAAAAAAAAANACAAAAATGCATTGGAATAGTATGATCAAATTGTAACTACCATACACTGCAAAAACATGTTATGTTTTCATTTGGTAGCATATACCCTCAAGGCTCAAACACTTTTTCAGTGAACTGACATTGTCACGAAAATGAATGCTCAAATATGTAAAAGTATATCAAAAACAGAAGAACAATATACCTGTCAACCATGTTTCTGGAAGACACTGCATCCACGATCACATTCACTTCATACCCGTGTTCTCGGAGATCCATAACCGTGGACTGTACACAGACATGACCCTCTATGCCACACAGCAGTATGTTCTTCACATCTATAATATTAGATATTGAAAGGATATCTCTGTTGTTCATTTGTAGAATATTTGTTCTTATTAACCCATGATTACAGAAATATGTTTTAACAAGAGATGTGTTTGTCAGAAACACAATGCCCCCTACTGCGCCGCTTTGAAAATGTGTGTGTTTTTTTTTTATTTGACCTTCAAGGATGACCTTGACCTTTCACCACTCAAAATGTGCAGCTCCATGAGATACACATGAATCCCAAATATCAAGCTGCTATCTTCAATATTGCAAAAGTTATGGCCAATGTTAAAGTTTTCGGACGGACGGACTGACGGACAGTTCAACTGCTACATGTATATGCCACCCTACCGGGGGCATAACAAGCGGTGCAAGATGAACTCTGGGTCATTAGTTACAGATGCTGAACCTCAAATATAGTTTTAAATTAAGATGTATTGTGTTGGTTCAAAGCCAACAGTATTTATATTAAACATCACTTATTTGTATGTAAGAGTTTGGTGCAAATGAAATGTACTGTAATGTACCCTTGGTACAAACTTCAATGATAGTTTTTTTATTAACTCCAGATCTTGTTGTCACAAAAACATGCTTTTAAAATATTGATCTCTCCAGCTAAATATACCAGGATGCTGCTTCATAAGCTCCACCACTTCAGGAATCATCATGGAAAACTTCATCTTTGGAAACACTGGATACTTGCTCACATCCAGTTCAGAAACTGTTGGTCCCAGACCTTCAACATTCAGTTAGTTACAATATTAATGATGTAGCATAACATAAAACTATCAATTTTATCTGCTTAGATCTTAAAAAGAATAAATATTGGTAAAAGGGACTTGTTCACAGATAAATAAAACAAGAGCTCCGGGGTCGGAGACTGATGCTCCCCTAAACAGGGCCTTGACACAGGATTTTTGCAACAAATTTGACCTAAATTTCAATAGGGATTATCTACTGTTCAAGGTCAATGCATCTGCAAAGTATGAGGCCCATCACTCAATCCTTTGATGATAAATCGAATGGAAATCAATTTAACACTTAATGTCACAGTGACCTTGACCTTTGAACCATTGACTTCAATTTCAATTGGGGTCATCTACTGTCCATGGCCGATGTTCATGTGAAGTATCAAGCCAATCGGTCAATTCGTAGACGAGTTATTGATCGGAAACGATTTTCACACTTATTGTGACTTTGACCTAGTGACCCCAATTTCATAGGGGTCATCTACTGTCCAAGGCCAATGCACATGGGAAGTATCAAGCCAATCGATGAATCAGTTGATGAGTTATTGATCAGAAACGATTTTTACACTTTTTGTGATAGTGATCTTGACCTTTGACCTAGTGACTTCAATTTCAACAGGGGCCATCTACTGTCCAAGGCCAATGCAAATGGAAAGTATCAAGTCAATCGGTCACTCCGTTCACAAGTAATTGATCGGAAACCATTTTCACTCTTAGTGTGACAGTGACCTTTGACCTCGTGACCCCAATTTCAATAGGGGTCATCTACTGGCAAAAACAAATGCACATGGGATGTATCAAGCCAGTTGGTTAATCTGTTCACAAGTAATTGATCGGAAACGAACTGGTCTACTGTCAGACCGACCGACATCCAGCAAACCAATATACCCTCTCTTCTTCGAAGGGGGGCATAAAAATATGCCTATCCTGGGGGTTGAATTTGGGACCTCTGGAAGCAAGAGCTAACATTCTTCCACTTCAGCATGCTGGATTTTTAATACAAGGGGTAGTTTAAATGCTATATCAGTAATTCTTGTTTTTGCTAATTATACTACAGCTAAAATATTTTTCCGATTTCTAATTATAATTATCCACAATGATAAACATACCGATATTTTTCAGGATTGTTAGTTTGCTTATTCAAATATAATGCATTTAGTAATCTATGCCAATTATTTAAAAAAAAATAACTTTACGAAACTTTGAACAAATCACTTTAGAATAAATTAAACATTTTAGTAAAAACAAACATGCACAAAAGTTCTTAAAGTTGTGAATTGCAGCATAAAAGTTATTGTATAAATTACTTATGTTAAAACCTAGCTAGTGTGCATATATTCATTCAATATCAGGTGTTATGTTGCCTCTGCGCACACAAAAACCCTGCTGACAGATCAAACTCGCTTTGAGACGGCCCCTCACCTTTGGGATATTGCTCAGTGACGACAACCGGGAGTTTCAGTATTTTCGCAACTTCAAGCATCCTACCGGAGACTGCAATAATTTGTGGGTAATAAGATATTGTTTTTCTAAACTTTTCTTGAATGTCGCACAAAAATAAAGCAGAATTTCTCGTAGAAATTCTGAGCGCTGTGGAGGCCGCCATTTTGTAACGTAAGGGCAAGTATTTGGGCATATGCGAATAAACTTATATTAATTGTTTGTATTTATTCTGTAGAAAATATAAAATATAGAAACATCAATACACTGATTTGTTGTCACAAATGATATATAGATTATTTTGTTGTTGTTTTACGTTATTAAACAACAATCGAATCTATCGCTAATGAATTGGTTGGTACCCGGTACACCGGCTGATTGGAAAGCGAGAATGAGAACCAAAAAGAGCAAGAAACAGGATGATTTTATTTAATACATTGAAAATTATTCACATGAATGAAAAAAGTATTTTCTATTTAGTGTTCTTGTTGTTTTTTTAAGTCGATTAATAGTTTCGAACCATGTTTTAAATTGTATATGTTAACTTAACGGCAAAGGAAACTGGTGAGAGTAGTATCCGGACAGTAGTATTTTCCGGACTTTTTTTTTAAGTATTCGTGACATCGAATTATGTCATTTGCTTCAAAATAACTGCTGATTATTTATCAGACTCTATTGGTATTCAAAATAATATAATTAAATTATTGTTTAAAAATGTAATGTTTACGGAATCAACATGTCATGACAAAATCTGACAGAAGCGTTGTATAAGCAGACATCTTGTTCAAGAATGCACGTTAAATTCGTTAGTTTTCAAAATGTCATGTTATCATATTTTCTGACGTCCTACTTCCCTTTTCTATTGAGTATTGAACATGTTGATACATTGCTATTATTTTAATATAAACTGTTTGCTAATGATTTATTTGAATTCTAACAAAACAAGTAAAGCACTGTTTAAAAACCCTCAGAAAAATACTTCTAATAACATGAAAAATATGTTGTTTTATGAACCCCATATAGGGCCTCTCTTATTGCGCATGCTCACATGTGACATTCGCTTTTGGCCAAAGAGCACAGATTGCTTAGTGCAAAGTTTCTCAGTTGATTGCTCACATTTAAACTGCACAGTCACTCTCTTGAGTCTTAAGTCGTCTACTCAGAATACTGTGACAAAAATTGTTGACATTCTGAAAAAATCTTAAAGTGAGACTATACGATTTTTATATGTGTCAAATTTTAATATATTGATAAAAAAATGTTACAATAACACAAAATAGGCAAGAAAAATTATACATTGAAGACAAATTTCATAAAATTCAGCAAAGATAAGTTTGCACTGGTTAATGCCGATGCTGACACTTTTTCTGGTATGTGTTAGGAAACAAAATTGTGCCTTTGTGTCGTATGAACGAATCTGCACTAAAGCTAAATTTAGATTCACATTGTACATGCAAAGGGCTCGACATTAACGGTAGTCCGACTGTCCGGGACAACCAAATTGTTAGTCCAAGTAAATAAAGAATTTGCTAGTCCGAAGGGACAAGTGGTCGTTATAATTTAATTACTTAAAAAAATGCCTTTAAATCCGTTATTTCTGTGGAGTAACCACACAAAAAATCGATGAAATATATTGTTTACGTTTAAACGACAAAGCGCGAGATATTTCCATGCAATACTACACCGTACTGTTCACAAGGGAAGCAACCCTTAACATTTTTCTTTGCCAAGATAACAAAAATATTCTCCCTTGTAAAGAATATGCATTTTACGACACGGGTACTCACCGATCTTACAGACAATTAATGTAGTGACGTCATCTCTATGTGTAGAATGATTTTACGAAGTTTTTGTCAGGTTTTATGGCTTTGTATAATGTTAAAAAAATCAATAATCTTGAGTTTTCCTGTTAATGTGTTATTCTAGTCAGTTCTTTTTGTATTTGAATTGCCTACAATTATGTTAAAATGATTGTATTTTGAACGATTAAAGTCTTTATGATTTGAACATTTTGTATTATTTCATTATTTTGCAAAGTTTTGAGCAGAATAAGATATACATGTAATGGTCAGGACAAGTTGCTTTTTGGTCAGGACAAGTGAAATTTTGTTCTACTTGACCGACCGGACAAGTGGCTTCAAAAGTTAATGTCGAGCCCTGATGCATGATATATATGCTGGCGAATTTGGCTGTACAGCCAATTTCGATTTCTGATTTAAATATCTGGCTTATTTCGCATTTTTCGACACATGTTCTTCTTAACTTTTATTTTAATTTATATTGAAACATATGTATAATAAGTTTTTCACACATTTATAAAAAATCATAAATATTTGACAAAATCTTTTTAATCATACTTTAAACTTCAAAGGTGCACTGATTAAATATTTAAATTAAATTCATAGATTGGCAAAATTTGTGAACAAGTCCCTTCAAGAACATGTTTATAGATTTGTAAAGATTCCTCCCATGGTTACTTAAGATTTATTATTGTTCATCTGAAAAAGATTTTATTTTCCAGAAATGTGTCGCCTGGTGTTATTCATTCTGCTTCTAGATACTTCTTGCTGCCACGCTCTTCGTCATACAAATATTGTTATTGTCGGTGCATTGGGGGACCTTGCAAAGAAATACCTGTGGAGTAGCGGTCTCAACCTTTATGTTAACAACTATAATGAAAACACCACAATCTCATTCTACGGTGCAGCTAGAGTTTCAGTGGAAGATGGAACAAAGATTCTTCATAACATTCTTGATGGTGTACGGTGTGAGGCAGATGACAATACTTGCATGAAGCTTAGGCCATCCTTTCTGGCAAGGTCACATTATGTCTTATTGAAAACCAAAGACCACTTTCAAGAGTTTTGTGGAAAATTATATTCTCTTTCCATTGAATCAGGTGCATCTGTGAGGAATGTATTTTACTTCTCAATCCCATCCTCAGCATATGAAGGTGTGGCCAAGCTCATTAAGGAAAATTGTAACTCCTCATTGAACCAGATAGTGCTTGAGAAGCCTTTTGGATTAGACAAGTCCTCTGCAGTAACACAAGTGGACAACATTGGCAAGTTTTTCGGATCTGATGAAGTATGGAGAGTTGACCACTACCTTGCTAAGTCAGTCACCAAACAGATTTTGAAATTCCGGTAATTACAGCTTCTAGCTTTACTGATTCATGTTTACTTTCATTAAATACAAGTTTAGGTTGTTTAAGTATAGAGGTAGCCGACGTACATGTATTGCATGTGAATTATTTATATAAATTTGTTATTAATTCTGGTCATTCTACNAGAATGCAAACTTCCTGTCTCCTTTGCCTTACATGTATCTATTGACGGATTTTTAAATACCTTGGCACAAATGTCAACCATCAACAAGTTGCAATTAACATCCGTCACCCTACCTCATAAGTCAAGGTCACACTTAGATGTTGAAGGTACAATTTGGCCTTAAAACAGCTTAAACATTCCTGTCTCGCCAATTATTTTGTTTTTATGTATATTGATCGATTTTTAAATAACTTAGCACAAATGATAACCATCGTAATTTGGATGACATTTTACATATAACCGTTTCCCTTCCTCAAAGGTCAAGGTCACATGGAGTGGTCAAAAGTAAAATCTGACCATAGAACAGAGTAGAGTTTTGAGACAAAAAAGGAATGTAGAGGCATCTGTGCCCTAATGACCCTTTTCTATTTTATTCTATAGATGAAGTTGAATATTGGCTACATCCTGTGAGAAAATTTCTATAAATTCATGCAGTTTTTCCCCAAAATGAAATTGACCCCTAGATATGGTATTCCCCCTATCAGGCACATCATGTAAAAGTTATCATAAAATTTGGTCTATTTTTCACAATATATTTTTTCTAATACATGTATTTGAAGACTAGGACCCTTTCCCCCAAGGATTATTTAAAAAAAAAACTTGAAGATAAATGTATGTAAAATAACAACCCTAGACAGTTTTGAAGCCATGAGTGTATTGATACTTAGATGGCTTACCATAGCTTAAAACATTTCTGATGGTAACCAAACTTTGTTTGAAATATACTTATTTGAACTATGATAACAATTGATTTTTTAAAATGACAATTGGATGTAGCCTAAATGTCAAATTACTTTCCAGTTGTTTACTTTATTGACATTATCTTAAGTTATGTAAGATTCATATTTGTCATCATAATTGTGGAATTCACATTTCAGAGAAGTAAACAGAGGAGAGTTAGAAAAGTTGTTGAACAACCAATATGTTGACAGAGTGGAAGTTGTTATGAAGGAGCGCATAGGGGTGTCAGGTAAATACTGAAATATACATTTTAAAGTAAATTATGCAAATTAATTTTATGGCCCTGACGCCACCCATTTGTTTTTAACCAGGTTTTCTGAAGGAAACAAGAGATGTGTTTGTCAGAAACACAATGCCCCCTATTGCGCCGCTTTGAAATAAAATTTCAATATATCATTTGGCAGGTTTATAAATTATCTCCCTTTTAAAGCTTATTACTGTCCTTCAGGCTTGGATTGTATTTTTATGCCCCCCTTCGAAGAAGAGGGGGTATATTGCTTTGCACATGTCGGTCGGTTGGTCCGTCCACCAGGTGGTTTCCGGATGATAACTCAAGAACGCTTAGGACGAGGATCATGAAACTTCATAGGAACATTGATCATGACTCGCAGATAACCCCTATCGATTTTCAGGTCACTAGGTCAAAGGTCAAGGTCACAGTGACCTGAAGCAGTAAAATGGTTGACTGGAAATAGGAAAATGATTTCCGGATGATAAGTCAAGAACGCTTACGGCTTGGATAATGAAACTTCATAGGGACATTGGTCATGACTGGTAGATGACCCCTATTGATTTTGAGGTCACTAGGTCAAAGGTCACAGGTCAAGGTCACAGTGACTGGAAATAGGAAAATGGTTTCCGGATGATAACTCAAGAACGCTTNTGTCTTTCTTGTCTGCCTTATGTTAAGTAATTATGATTTCCTTCGAAAAATCTAGTTTAAAATCAAAATTGTGCTAATATTCACAAACTTCTTGCAGGTACATAGCTGACTGTCAAATCCCTCAGGCGTGCCAGTCCTTCATAGAAGAGCATGGCAAAGAAATCATCCTGAAGAACATCGTGACGAACTTTGAACTTCACCTCGTGAACATGTTTGACTACAGCCTGATAGCACCTGAGATCGTGCAGAGAACCATGTGGCAGTTGTACACAGTCAGGGACGACCTTGAAATGTCAGGGGTCATACCTTGCTCTAGTTAGGGGTAATACCATGTTGTAGTTAATGAAGTTTGGACGACCTTGAAATGTCATGGGTTATACCATGCTCTAGTTAATCGAGTTTGGACGACCTTGAAATGTCAGGGGTCATACCATGCTCTAGTTAATAGTCTGGACGACCTTGAAAGGTCAGGGGTCATACCATGCTCTTGTTAATGGAGTGGGGTCGACCTTGAAATGTCAGGGGTCATACCATGCTCTTGTTAATGGAGTCGGGTCAACCTTGAAATGTCAAGAGCCATACCATGCTCTATTTAATGGTGTCGGCATGATAGACCACTGTATTTGCTCCAAATAGGATTGTCTGTAACTGCACCTTTTTTGTGGAGTTCTGTTACTTTCCCTTATTTAGGAGTGATCAGATTAAGTCATTTTAGAAGTTTGGCAGTGTCAAAAGAGTTTTGGGTTTAAGTCAACTGGTCTGGTAATACTTTTCTTTCGATTCCTTCCATCTGCTCATTGCTGTTTTTGATGGGTTGATCTTTGTATCTAAATTGATTGCTTAAAATGTACATAATATGTTAGGTCTGATTGGTCTTTACATCTGAGTTCTGATAACCGTTGTCTTTGAACGATTCAGTTGTTTTGTAATGTGCTCCTCCGAATTTAAGTTTTGAATGGGAATCTAATTAACATAATTGATGTTGATTTATATGAATAAATAAAACCTATAGAATACCAAAAGAAAAGGTCTGATAAAAAAGTTGGTAAATATGTTGTATGGATCGATTTGTTTTTCGTGGATTTGTGTTATTTAACTGCCCTGTATATAGTTTATTCTGAAATAGACTGTACATATGTGAAAATGATTAGGCTCGATTGTTTCAAAGTTTGTTAAGTTAAATGTACAAATAACACACAATAAACTAGCATTGCCAATGAAAGTGATTTCTTATTGTTTGTTTGTGCAGTTTCATGGTTCCTGTTTAAAGAATATATAGATGTAATGTAAAATGTTTGATGGAATGATTGGTGACTTCAGACAAATGATGTTATTATAATTTTATGAAGTTCAATGTTGTGTTTTGGATGTAAACCTTCTCAATTGTGCCTTCATGTTGAAGTTGTTTCAAGCATTATTTAAAAATACATATACATTATTTTTAATGTTATTCTTAAATGTTCGTTTATGTATTTGGACCATTCTCAAATCATGTTAAAACAATTTGACTTCATTCTGTAATAATCTTAAATGATTATTTAAAATTAGTAGTTGTAGCCGCCTAACATTTTCAGTCCCCCACTAGTGTTTCTTCTTTGTAATAACTCACAAAGTACTGAACAAATTTGAATAAACTTTGTATATATATAAATGTATATAGTTAAAGGTATGAATGGAAATGTGAGCATTATGTACTTCTTCCTACATACACAACTTGGTGTACATATTAGCCAATTTGTTTGCTTTCTCTGTTCGTCCCATCCTTCTGTAAAAGCTAAAATACCTAAAAAAGTAAAGAAACTCTGGTCATGAAACTTTATTTGCAGATTAACAGTGAGAGTTTCAAAGGTTAAAGGGATTTTTGTTCAAAAATACGATAACACTGTATACTCAATCAACTAAGTACATAATACCAAATCTTAAAATGACAAATTGGTCAACACAAACAGAGCAATGTGAGGTTTATGCATAATTTTTATTTTAAACTAGAGCCCAAATAAAAACAAGAGGTGTACTTAGAGCACAGATATTCCCACATTCCAACTTCGTCTCAAAACTCCGCTTATGTCACACGCAAGGTGTTTATGGCAACATTCGACCTTGTAATATGACCTTGACCTGTGAGGTTTGCAGTATTTAAGACCAAATAGTATCAGTGTTATAGGTTATTTGTACATTAAAATTTTTAGTCCATGTTTTTCATATAGCTTAAGTCTTGTTTGTAGTATGATGTTTTTTATCATGTGCTTTCTCATCTTAATCAGCCCTCCTGCAATATCTTGTATCACCATTTTGTTGCTTCAGTGCATAATTGTAAGCTTAAATATAATTGGTGAGTAAAAAATAAAGTTTATAAAAATGCATTGTCTATTTTTGAATTACCCAAGTTGTTTCACAAGAGCCTTGGTCAGTAAAGTGTCACAACAAAAATAACATGTACCTGTAATTCTATACAGAATAGTTTGGTGTTTGAATATTTTACATTCTATTTGCGTTATTTAAGTCTGTTGCCTGTGCAGAACCAGTACGTTGTGTCTTTCCAGATATCACATTAATGATTCTAAGTAGGGCTCAACTTTGCTTACGAACTGGTAAAAAATCAAAGAAAAACACCACTCACAATACTTCAAAATTTGTCCTACAAGAAATGTTTGTAAAACAAGTATGTCCCCTGACAACGTTTTTGTGACCTTTGATGAGTTTCTTTTGTGGCCATTCTTTGTCAAGACTAACAAACTAATTCATCTAATATACTTTTATCTAGATATTGTGCAGAAGCCTATTTCACGATACAAACCCCTGTGACCTTGACCTTTGATTTGGTGACCTGACACCTTTTGGGCATGTTCCTTTCCGACCAAGTAACCACTAAACAAATCTGCATTACCTTAGGTCAAATCGCTCTCATGATATTGAGCGAAAACACATTTCCTGTTACAATACCCTGTGACCTGTTGACCTCAAAATAAATGTGTGTCTTTCCTCTCTAGGGAAACGTACTAATTTAGATGATCTAAGAATGTAGCATTCTCTAGATATCATGCAAAAAACAAATTCTTGGTGCAAATCTCAGTGACCTTCGACCAGGTGACCTCAAAATGCATCTTCCTCCAAAGTAACAACCAGACCAATTTACATGAAAGTAGGTCAAAGCGTGTTCAAGATATAAGTGAAGTGACAGATGTTTTGTAACAAGCCCCTGAGACCTTGATCTTTGACTTGGTTATCTCCAAATCAACAAGCAAAATTGATCAATTGATATCCCCTGCAAAATATATGTTGTTGTGTCGACTGACTATGGTCAGGGGATATATAGGTGTAACTTCGTCGGCGGTGTCCGCGGCGGCGGCGTCACACTTTTTCAAAAAGGCTCATAACTCCTGTGTCCCTTCAGATATTGCTTTCATATTTGGTATGCATGTGTATCTGGACAAAACCTCTCCATGCGCATTAAATTTTTTTACCCCTGTGACCTTCACCTTGAACTTGAGGTCAGCATTCAGGTTTTGAAATCTGCGACCGCGATTCGAAAAACGCTCATAACTTCTTTGTCCCTTCAGATATTGCTTTTATATTTGGTATGCATGTGTATCTGGACAACACCTTTCCATGCGCATACAATTTTTCGACCCCTGTGACCTTGACCATGAACTTGAGGTCAGCGTTCAGGTTTCGAAATCTGCGACCACGATTCGAAAAAGGCTCACATCTACTGTGTCCCTTCAGATGCTGCTTTCATATTTGGTAAGCATGTGTATCTGGACAACACCTTTACATGCGCATACAATTTTGACCTTGACCTTATTTATGACTTAGACTTATTGAAATGGGCCAATTTCTTGGTTAACCCATTTACCATCAGGCGACACATCAAACTCGCGGAGTTCTAGTTTATGGATAGGTGCAATTCCCTTGATGTATGGTAGAATCCTAACAAAATAAGGCCTCCTCATTGATCCTTTTATTTTGTTATTATGAAACCCATGAAGTTTCATGTTGAAATTTTGTATCTTATGGCCCTGAAAAATTACATCAATCAAAAACAATCAAAGGCAATTACTCATATTTAAGAAAGTGTAGGGTTATGGTTCTTGTGAATGGTACTTCTAATTGCTATCTATACATCCATGAAGTTTCATGTTGCCATCTTTTATAGTATCAGCAATAGCCCTGAAAAATTACATCGTACAAAAACAACAGTGGGAAATAACTCTTATTTAAGAAAGTTTAGGGTTATGGTTCTTATGAATGATACATCTCTTCATTGATATCTATACACCCATGAAGGTTCATGTTGATATGTTATATACAATGTAGTTTCTGACAGACAACACCAAACTTGTATCCCTCCGCATTCGGCAAGGGATAAGCTTTTTCTCTTGCTCCTGAGTAACCACTTAACCAATTTGCGTGACTCAAGGTCTTCATTTCATCCCAAGTAAATATCATATTTTTATAATGACATATAGAAAGACACATAAATATCATGTCAAGGTTGCAGGTCATAGTGTTATGTAGATATCTTAATGAAACTAATGATCTTCGGACCCGCCATCCAACTGCTTCTTCTAAGGGTTAACTTTTATCACCATGTACATGGTAAACATTTGCATTGTGATCACTCTAGAGACATTTATGGCCCATTCTCATGAAACTTGGTCAGAACTCAAGTCACATGTAGTCATAATCTAGGTCACTAAATTAAATACAAGAAACAGCTTGTGAAGACAAATTGTTTAATAGATAAATGCTATTCCTCAACTGCTGTGTTACTTTGCAGGTTCATTCAACATTAACCTTTTTTGATGTCTGATTGCGTGTATGCCAACAACAAATATATAATACTTTCCGCCTAAACTGGATTTTAAACCAAAAATACAATAAAAGCGAAAGTGTCATCCCTGACTGCACAGGCTAATCTGGGACGACACTTTAGGCACATGCATTTATTTAACACCCTTTTCGCAGAGCACAACTCATATAAAATCATTTTGATTATTATGGGTAACTGGTGCACTAACACTAAGGATGGATTATACAGACCGTGCTATGCACCAGCAAATGATTAACAACAACTACTGTACAAAGGTGGGGTTTATTTTGAATACACATGTATTTCTACACTTAAGACACTGATTACGTTTGTCAGTTTTGTGCATATGAATTCTTGTTAAACATGAAATCAGATTGCCAATATTTATGATACAACTTCTGTGAAATGTTAGATATAAAGAGGGGGAAATCACAAAATACAAGTATACGAATCAACAAACAAGAGCACCGCATAGCGGATGCCAACGCTCGGCTGTGGGTGCTTGGATTTAGTTTTTTTTACCTTGAAGGTCATCATTGACCTTTTCACCACTCAAAATGTGCAGGTCGATGAGATACACATGAAACCCCCCCCCCAAAGGTTTTTTAACCTTTGACCTTCAAGGTTGACCTTGACCTTTGACCACTCAAAATGTGCAGCTCCATGAGATACACATGCATGCCAAATATCAAGTTGCTATCTCCAATATTGCAAAAGTCATGGCCAATTTTAAAGTTTTCGGACGACTATGACGACGAGGCGGAAGACGAGAGGGCTATGACAATACCTCGGGTTTTCTTTGAAAACAGCCGAGCTAAAAAGACGTGAAAGGGGATCTTCAGTGATAGTAGAGTGTAAAATTGCATATTTTATCAAACAGTGATTACTAATCAACACAAAAGACGTGAAAGGGAAAATTCAGGAATAGTTGAGTGTAAAAAGGCATATTTCATCGAAGAGTGATTTTGTCAAGTCTGGTAAGAAAATATAGCAGAAAATTAAAACACAGATCTATTGACACAATGGTGTAAGATATACTTAATATATGATGCACTAATATTAATAAAATGTATGTTCTTTGAAGGTAAATAATTATAATTCCTATAATTTAATGCATATTTGAATAAAACATACAACATATACAACACTCAACAGAATGAAAATGTCACACAAATCAAATCACAATTCTAAATATACATACAACTGAAATAATTTATTGCTTATCGAAAAAAAACAAGAGCTGTGTTTGTCAGAAACACAATGCCCCCTAATGCGCCGCTTTATTTTTATTTTTTGACCTTGAAGGATGACCTTGACCTCGACCTTTCACCACTCAAAATTTGCAGCTCCATGAGATACACATACATGCCAAATATCAAGTTGCTATAATCAATATTGCAAAAGTTATGACAAAACTTTAAGATAGGTTAAAGTTTTGGACAGACAGACAGAATGACAGACAGGCCAAAAACAATATACCCCCTTTTTAAAAAAAAGGGGGCATAACAACTGCCTTATTTACCTTTATTGTTGATTTAATAATCATAAATCTGTATAGTAAATAGGGATACAGGTTTATTATTTATTAATTTATACAAAAATCGTTGACATTTAATCAAATAGGCAATTGTTATATTTTGCAAAATAACATATAAATCTGTAAAAAAAAACAATCAATACAAATACCATTATTTAATTATAAGGATCGTATGCTGAATTTAATGTAAAAAAATCTATTACGAGCACAACAGTTTCTTCAAAAATCACTCATCAGCAACTTATAAGAATTAAAGATGGGACACAACTCAATAACAATAACCATTTAAACACTATTTTACAAAAATGATAGTGTTGCAACATCCAAAACTATCATCATGCAAAGTGCTTAATTTATATTAAGGAACATAACGTAAATAAAACCACAACTACAAACTTTGCACACACAAAATCAGTTCTTGGAAAAACCAGGCTTAAATTATTTGCGTAAAGTATCACTTTCAGCTTTTATGGAATTTTTCGTTTACAGGAAGGCTCTTTTAAATGAAAATTCAGTCTAGGTGTAAAGTGTCTTCCCTGATAAGCCTGTGCTCTACTGCACAGGATTATCTGGGACAATACTTCATGCGAATGCATCAAGCCCCATTTTTCCAGAGAACGGCTAACAAACAATACACTTCTTGTTTCACATCTATATAGGAACAGCATACACTGGCGTAAAGCAATTATCTCTGGGGCTTTTATAGCCATACCAAAGACAACACATTGTAAATAGCTTTAAACAGATTACAGTAACTGTGTCATAGTATAATCACAAACATCAAGAACAGACTAAAGGCAATATACATGGGGCATATCAAACAATATAAAGCAAACACTTAAAAGCTTCACAATAAATCATGAACATACCAGGAAATACATATTTCTATTACTGGTATGTACATGCACATAGGGTTAAAGATCAGCCTAATAGATAACAACATTATGAGAAAATCCTGCTTAAATATAACAATATAATTTTGATTGTGAACATAAAAACTCATTTTTAAAGTAAGCGCATTATGCATCAAAGCATTCATTTTAAAATAAGTCGTTTAACTATAGCGTAATTATCAGAACAGCTCCCATGAACAAAATCCTATACACAAAGCTTTTTTTGGTGTCAATCCATTAACCCTTTGCATGCTGGGAAATTTGTCGTCTGCTAAAATGTCGTCTGCTGAATTTCTAAAATTAGCATTTTCTTCGATTTTTTTTGAAAGAATACTTTCAGAATAGCAAACAGTTTGGATCCTGATGAGACGCCACGTTCTGTGGCGTCTCATCTGGATCCAAACTGTTTGCAAAGGCCTTCAAAATTCGGTTCCCGCATTGAATGAGTTAACAGTTAGGTAAAGTGTTTGTAATCACACTGGTCACACAAAGTGTGATTAAACACTATAGTTTATACAAACAAATTAACCTAAGCTCTCAATACAACTTCACAGCATCAACACAACATACCAAAAATAGTACAATACGTGCTCAAAAGAAGTTTATATATGTCCACACATATCATTCACATGTTAATATACTAATAATGTTAATACAATGTATACATATCATATCACATAACTAAACCATACATTTAACTGGAAATTTGTGCAACGCACAGCAACACAAATTTACAGTCCCACTACTGTACAATTCAAGAATATCTTGTAAATGTAAGTGAAATGGCCGGGTAAAGCCAGTCCTAGAGGGACATTGTCTGAAGGAAAACATCCGCAGCCACCAGTCGGTTACTCTGTTGATATTCTCCGAGTAGCTGCCTCCACATGGGGGCACAGCCCAGCAAGTTTTCGTTACCTGCAGATAGAAGGAAAGACTTATCAGATAAATACATCAGCCTTAACAGCACACACAGGATGATTTCAAGAAGGCACTTCCCACTACAGTAGATTTATGATTCGAAGAGACTGCCTTGAAACAGAAAACTACCATAAAAACTGTACCCGCTGATCCACGATGAAGCATGAAACACATGAATCAAGTGGTTTTACCACAATGTTCCTCATTTTGGGGTTGTATCAAATAAAAGTAAAAATGAGCTGGTCTCAGAGAAAACCAGTCTTATCCCAGATGCACCTGTACAGACTTGATTTGCTAATCTGAGAAAAAAAAATCATTTAAAGGAAGTCTTTTCTAAACCAATATCTAGTCTTGGCATAAAGTTTCGTCCCAGATAAGCCTGTTTGTCTTAACAGCTAAATCTGGGACGATACCTTACGCACATATATTAAGTGCAGTTTTCCCAGAGACCGGAACAAATATTTCCTAACAGTATGATTTCATGTGAGTTACTATACCAGATTCTACTGGCTGATCATTTAATAAACCTAACATACCTTATAATACTGAAGGACATATTTGTATTTTATCGATAAATTGTATGACTAAAGTGCTGTAGTTGAACTAAACAAAATTCAAATTTGTGACAACAGGCTGTTTGAATGAATGGTAACATCAGCTCTACAAAAAAGAGATCTTTGAACAACATTCAACACATATCTTGGCAAATTGAGTAGCGTTTTTTTCACCAATTTGGGAATGGGACCGGGTCCCTTTGGATTGGGAAAAATCGCGGCATTTTGACCAAATTGGGAAATTAGTGTTGTTGTGGTTTTTCTACCAAGTGCTTCAAATTGACAATAAAAGTGTTTTCAAAATTATATTTACTTAGGTTCAACTTAAAGAGCTGGATGGAAGATGGAAAATTAATGTTTAAATCTATTTTTTTTTTTTTTTTTAGCTTCCTTTCGAAATTTGTAGGTCCCATTTGGGAAAAATATATACCTTTTGCGATTGGGAATGGGCTGGCCTCGATTTTTAACGAAAAGAAAAAAACACTGTCTAGTAATCTAAAAATCAATAACGAATAACACAATCTGAATCACACACAAAGACCAGAAAAAAATGGTTGTGTTCTTACCAACAATAACCAGTCCTTTTCTAGCTCGTGTAACAGCCGACATAACGAGTCCCTGGTTAATAAGCAGACCAAGTTTCTCCTGCAACCATTTCCTAGTGCAATAACGTTCCACCCTTACAGCTGGTATACTGCGTACTGTACTCAGGATCACATAGTCAAACTCTAAACCTGAAGAAGAAACAATGGCCAATTTAAAATACTCTAAATGTCAAGTTCAAGCAAATAGTTTTTTTTTAGTATTTTCACTTATTCACTTAAAACGAGCACATAGTGATGTTTATGATTTGAATACATGGAAATAATTCCTTTAACAGCAGATGGCGAGGAGCTTAAACTGCTAGTGCCAAATCCCAGTTCCCTCTATATTACGTTTTTAAAACTGTCTCAATTTCATCACACACAAAAATAAAACCATATATAAAAAGGTATGTGGCCTGAATATCAACAACACTTCACCCATTAACTATCCCCCTTACCTTGGACCTCCTGCATGCCCATACTCTGTATCTTTGATTTAGGGGCCGACATTGACAGAAGTCCATCTATTGTCCTACACTGGGCCTGAGTAGCGGAGATGATGCAGATATTGCTGCCGTTCACGTTAAAATTGGTAACTAAAGCCATTGCTACTCTCACCTGCAATATAACATTGTGCCTTGTTTTTTCTAGATTTTCTGCAATAAACATTCTATCAATATTTACAAAATGTTTTTAAGAACAAAATTGTCCTGAAAAACTAAAGCCTTCTTCAGTAGAAACTTCAGTTAAAGATTAATTCCTTCTTAGAAATCATTGAAAAATGAAATTGTTGTATGTAACTCAGAGTCAAAGGCATCATTGTTCACATCTGTAAATCACTTTTCAAAAAACTATTAATGCCGTATATAAACTTTAATCAGAGGCAGTCCACTTTTCAATATTAAGCAGTATCATGGCAGTATAGTTTATGTTGATGAAAGTTTAAGATTATATGACCTGTGTCATGCAAAAATGTGGTGTGTTCTGAGAATACTGGGCAAAATGCTTGTGCGTAAAGTGTCATCCCAGATTAGCCTGTGCAGTCCGCACAGGCTAATCCGGGTCGACACTTTCCGCCTTAACTGGATTTTCGCTAAGAAGAGACATCATTTAAACGAAAAATTCCATAAACGCGGAAATTGTCATCCCTGATTAGCCTGTGCGGACTGCACAGGCTAATCTGGGATGACAATTTACGCACAAGCATTTCGCCCAGTTTTCTCAGAACACGACAAAAATGGGTATTATTTCATATTCAACCAGCATAGCTTCAGATGAGCCTGTGCAATCATGCAGACTGGTCATGAGCACCCCTGTCCGCTGAGACTGCGAAACCTTGCGTAATTTTATAGCGGCCGGGTTAGCTCCTTACCAGACTTTTCGGATGCACCGGCTGGTCAGGAGCTACGCTGTCAGCGCATGGCATAAGACTTATTTTTGCATGACGTGGTTCATAGCTCATTTAATAATGATCATAGAAACTGTTTTCTCCAATGGTGCCAGAGGAAACGAAACAACTTCCTACCACAAAATTGGCTTGCTCCATGTTAACAATGGTCTCTTCTAATGGACAGGAATATTTCAATGGAATGCTCGCTTCAAGTCCATTGAGTTTACAGAAAGCCGAGGGCTTATTTCGACCTCCAGTCCAGTTAAGGACTGACGGCTGTCGCTGGCTCATTATACCACACGTCGCTCGTGTATAGCCATATTTTACTGGGAAGTCCATTATACCTTCGTGCTGAAATAGACAATGCAACAATGTCACAACTGATGTTCTATGTTCTAATTTAAGCAACATACTGCTGTTTAGAAAAATCTGATTCAATGCTAACATAACAGAAAACACAATATTATATGAACAAGAGCACCGCAGAGCAAGTGCCAACGCTCGGCTGTGGGTGCAGTTTTGAAACAAAAAAAAAACAACAAAAAATCAATTGATCTTTCACCTTGACCTTTGACCTTGAATGATGACCTTGACCTTTCACCACTCAAAATGTGCAGCTCCATGAGATACACATGCATGACAAATATCAAGTTGCTATCTTCAATATTTCAAAAGTTTTGGCCAATGTTAAAGTTTTTGAATGACGCGGATGGCGGACGCGTGACGACGAGCTGGCTATGACAAAACCTCGGGTTTTCTTCGAAAACAGCCGAGCTAATAAAAGAGACCAATAAAATAACAAAATTCTAATTTCAAACTTAAGCTAGTAAATGTCCAATCAATACTGTCACACAAAATCTGCTGATTATCCTTCATGATTTAAACATTTATTTAATGATATTGTGTAGAACTAGAGCTTTGTCACAAGCGGGACTTGTATGTCACCCATGTGCAACTATGTCAGCTGTGATCACTTACCACTCTGTAATGCACATTAAGATACACAGCCGTGCTCATGTAAGACTGCATTATGGAGACCCCGAGGCCCAGCTCCTGCGCTATTTTACTGGTCACGCTGGGTCCCATCTGATTTATGTCCCCTAGCAGAGTCACATGCTCAGCATCCTTATATACTGACAGGGGAACTAGGATCTCCAGCTCGGAACCAGAATTGGCATCATCAATGATTATCTGGAAACACAATCATATATGAGCGTCACTGATCTGTGAAAAGGGTCACTGATCTAATCGTTCCAGATTAGCCAGTACAGTCCGCACAGGAAAATCAGGGACAAAACTTTCTGATTTTGATTTTTTTTGTTACTGAGTGCACAGGCTAATCAGGTACTACACTTTATGCACATGCATTAAATCCTCTTTTCACGGAGCAAGGCTCATATTCATTAACAAATGCAGCAATTTTTGCAGGGTAAAATTACCACTGAAATTGGTCTGTTCAAAATGGCAAAAATAAAGATTTCTCCCAAAAACAACTGAACATTTCTCAAAAATGACAAATACAAAGAAACTCAACAAAACAATTATATCAGTTTAACATTTGATATTAATTATAAACAATTGCAATAATGAAATATTAAAAAGAAAAAAAAAATCCAAATATCCTTGTATATCACCCTATTTTTCCCAATCCAAAGGCCACAAGCTGTAAAATAAAAACAAAACAAGAGGCCCATGAGGGCCTCAATCGCTCTACTGGCTGGAATGTCAATGGAATGGAAAGTCAACATGCAAGGGAATACTGAAAACACAAATCCTTTCATCTTTGCCAAATGAATTATCAGATGGCTTATATTTTATTTAATTTTAAATTAATTATTGCAACCAATTTAACAACCTACTTAAATGCCTCAGACCAATACAAATTCAAGGGGAGATAATTCTGGATTTTTTACTCTGATGTAACCCATTTTCAATAGGGTTCGAGTCCTCATTAATATAAAGACACTGAACAAGTTTGAAAAGAATCGGATGAAAACTGTGGAGTTAATCGCATTAACAAGAAAAAGTCTAACGCACGGACGGACGACGGAAACCACGCCATGACATAAGCTCTTCCGGCCTTCGGCCAGTAGAGCTAAAAAACACACTGAAATCCCGTGATCTTCACGAGATAAATTAATACCTCCATGTGACTACAGCAACTGTGTAAAGAGTTGAAAACTGTGAAATTAATAAACACCAATTCCATATCCCTCTGCCTTTGACGGGGGATAGAACATATTCAACATAAATATTGAATTTATATACTGGCAGTTATTCACAAGTAACCATGTTGAAAAAGAACATCCAACTTATTCAATTTTCCCAGAAAACACAGGAAACAACTGTCTTTAACAAGAAATAGTAACTTTTTTAGGCAATTGTCAGACATACAGATATTTGTATCTGATGCGCTCACCTGATGAATATTAATGCAGGCTGACAGTTCCGGCTGACCGCTGGTGATACACGTGCACAGTATGATGTCTGCTTCTGAGAGGACTGCAGCCTCCGCTCGAGCTACGATCTGCATGTACGCGTCATAATCCTCCACTGATATGTCCTCCGGGTACAGACTAAACAGGCTCTCAAACTCCTGATAACAGATATTGTGTTTGAAATGAAAACAGAAACAAGTTTGTAAAACAACTCAAGACTGAAAGTGAATGTCTGAATCTCAACTTTGCACATAAGTTTTATAACCTTGGCACACAATCAGTAAAAACACCCATTCATGTTATAAACAAGAGATGTGTTGTCAGAAACACAATGCCCCCTACTGCACCACTTTGAAATAAAATTTCCATATTTTTACTTAAAGTTCCATATTTTGACCTTAAAGTTCCATATTTTGACCTTAATGCTTTTTTACCTTGAAGGATGACCTTGACCTTTCAGCACTCAAAATGTGCACCTTCATGAGATGCACATGCATGCCAAATATCAAGTTGCTATCTTCAATATTGCAAAAGTTATGGCCAACGTTAAAGTTTTCGGACGGACTGACAGTTCAACTGCTATATGCCACCCTACTGGGGGCATAAAAAACATTTGTTGGTTTTTGTAGATTATCAATTTTAATTCACAAGTATTCAGAGATATAAATATTTTAATATTAGCCACGAGCAAAAATATTACATTTCTATGATCACGAGTGAATGAAAATCAATAATCTACAACAACAACAAAAATATTGTTATTTAATGCTTTTTTCACCGTTGATAACTTTTTAAAGGTGTTTAACTGACGGATTTTGCTGGAATTATGGCATAATGAAGTAAAACAAGAGCTGTGTTTGTCAGAAACACAATGCTCCCTACTGACTTTGTTGTTTTTGTTGTTTTTTACCTTTGACCTTGAAGGATGAACTTGACCTTTCACTCAAAATGTGCAGCTCCATGAGATACACATGCATGCCAAACATCAAGTTGCTATCTTCAATATTGCAAAAGTTATGACCAATGTTAAAGTTTTCGGACGGACGGACAGACAGACGGACAGACTGACGGACAGTTCAACTGCTATATGCCACCCTACCGGGGACATAAAAATCTTTTTATTTAATGCGTTTTTCACTGTTGATAACTTTTTAAAGGTGTTAAACTGATGGATTTTGCTGGAATAATGGCATACTGAAGTAAAAAAAGAAAGGTGTAATTTCACAGTAAAACTTAAAAATATCTGTAATTTCATTCTAATTGTTCACTGTTTGAAACTGTAAATTATCGCTTTCAAATCACTGATATTGCCCTATAAACCACAGAAAAGCATTAAATTATATAGATCTAACTCTGTCCATTCTCTGTCCATTCTTCAAACAAACTTCCACGAAATTTTATGCCAATTTAGATTTACATTGAAAGGAACAGAGATGACTTAAGACAATACTCTGCTCACCAAAATCACATCTCTTCAAAATGAAGCATTGTAAGAAGAGCTTTGAAAGGGTATAATCAGCCACACTCTGGGAAAACTGGGCTAAATGCATATGAGTTAAGTATCATCCCACAGTTTGCACAGGGTAATAAGGGACGACACTTTCCCCTTTTAGGAATCTTTTTGTTTAAATGAAGTCTCTTTTAAACCATAATCCAGTATAAGCGGAAAGCTTTGTCCCTAATATACCTGTGCGTACTGCACAAGCTTATCTGGGACGAAACTTAATAACACACATGCATTAAGCCCTGTTTTCCCAAAAAGCAGCTCAATTTCATTTTGCATGATGCTTATGAGCTTAATTGAAGTTATATCTCGTAAAGCTTATAATCACAATACATGTTAAAGCGTCGCAGAATTGTTTCCATCGGGTATAATTTCAGTTCACATGATTATAGCTTATAACTTATACCAGTAATAAAAGTTGTCTCCAACAAACTTACATGTATTTTGCTTCCATAGCGTGTGCCGTCCTGTCTCACAAGTGAATACAAGGAGCGTGCTGCATAGCGGCCTCTCATCTTGAGAATGGTCTCCTTATCCAGAGATGGGCAGGGTCGCTGAGCTGGTTTAGGGCCTGGATGTAACACCTGCTCAATAGCAGTACCATACACCCGAACAATATTGGCATTACTTCCACTTAGAGACTGGCAAAAATCTGAAATCAATACGAGACAAAGTTTTTATAGAAATTTCAGTTAATATTTCATTAATTGATTCTATAATTGTCAAAGAAATCTTAAAGAACATTGCTCAAATGTCAAAAGGTCGCAGTGGCGTAGTTTATATGGTGTCCGCCTAACGATCGGGAGGTCACGGGTTCGATCCGCACAGCAGGAGCGTTCTTCAGTTCTCCCTCAAAGACAACCTGTACTGGTTCTAGGCCCAGGAAACAGACTCGAAGAGCGTTTCAAATAAGCCTTAGGCTTTCAATGCATTCAAGCTAAAATAAATAGGTTTAAACTAAATGTCAAAAGAATGAATAGTATAGTATTTACCATTATCTTTAATTTCATCCATAAAACATTCTTACACATGAATTGTTACCAAATGAATATCTGCTAATCCAACAACTCAAACTTCACATATTAAGATTACTAAGATTTACCACTTGAATTCTCATGTAAATTTCCCTGCTGTTTCACAAAACTGTAATAAACTATACAGCATATATAGTTCATTAAAGTTCATTTACGCATTGTCAATTTATGCTGTTTACCCCATTTTCCAGACTATATGATAACACCAATTTCTACATTTTTCTCCTTTAAAAGGGTGACATAATCTCAAATTGTTTTTTACTTGTACAATTATGAAAATTCATACTGCACATCTTAATGAAATAAAATATAGTTTAGACAATCTGGAAAATACAAACAATTGATTTCACCATCTCTGCATTCACATACCGTAAATAACATCAATAGACGCCTCAGTGGGGGCACACACGAGTACTTGGGCCTGCTGTCTGCGTGTCTGGTTCCTCTTACAGTGCGCGAGCCCAAGAAGGGAGGCCAGTACAGACTTGCCGGCCCCTACGCAGCCCTGTATCATGGTCAGGGGCTGGGACAAGGCGTGCTTCATGGCCTCATCTTGCTGACCATTGGTGCCTGGGAATACCTGCTTACACGACTGCAGTAGCAGAGGCACATCGGATGTTTGGACTGGAAAAGGGATATAGCATAACCATATTAAACATATATAAGAACGGAATATTTTCCTCATCAAGAGGGCCTTGGATCAAAGGCCCTTAGGTGCTCACCTGAGACCCGCATTGACTGTTTTGAGCTGGTATTGTCTCACTATTACCATATAAGAAAAATTGCCATCCCATCCCAGCACTTATTAGAACGAAACCATTGCAAAATCAACCAAGATATAATTACAACAAATGTTCTGAACCAGTTTCATGAACATTCAAAAAAAAAGGGACTTCAAGAAAGTTAACAAAGTTTCACTATTGTCATATAAGGAAAACTGCCCCACCCCTAGGGTGATATATCATAAGGAAAAATGTCTGAGCAAGTTTCTTGACGATTGCGCAAACAACTAAACTTCTTGAGTGTTCAAAAGGTTTCACTACAGCCAGATTAGGAAACCTACCCCGCCCCCTGGTGGCCTGGGACAAATGCTCTCACCAAGTTTTTCTGTACAGTGTTCACTAGGTAAATGTTGAGGACAGACAACAGACAAAAGATGATCACAAAAGCTCAGGTGAGTTAAAAAGGCTTGCTTAAATAGACAAAATAATGGCTTTACATTACATATCAAGAACATTGTGATTTTATAACAGAATACATTCAATGTTCATATATCCTTGGCATAATAAATCACATTTTAAATTGGGAAGTACATGTATCACACCATGAAGTGGCAAAAATCAGCATGTAATTCAATGTAAAACATACCTGGTACACTTGGAGTCTGTCGCAATACGATATCTTTTGTTAACTGGGAACAATTATCCAGGTTCTTCAATGCGTAAAGTACAAGTCTGTAAATGATAGAATAACATGGAATGCATATTTATATTTGTCATACCAAATGTTTCCAACCACTGATAAAATGTTATATCACTGTGTAATGCTTTCTATAATTATATTTAAAAACAAGGGACAAAATTGTCACAAAACCAGGTTTTCAAAAAAAAAAAAAAATGAGATNCCGTCCAATGATGGTGAACTAATGTGCCAAATGATTTTAAAATCTGACACTGAACGACATAGTTATGGCCCGGACAAGCATGTGCCGCCCGCCCGCCAGCCAGCCAGCCCGCCCGCATTCGCCAATCTAATAACCAGTTTTTCCTTCAGAAAACCTGGTTAAAAACCAACATGCCATGATCTTGACCTAACTGGTCCTAAATGGGATCCCAAAAAAGTATACATGCAAGCTAAATACACACACAATTTCAGCACAATATTTCCGTACAAACTTGAGTTATTGAGCAGAAACAGTGTTTCTTTTTCTCGTTACAGTGACCTTGAACTTTACTTCACTGGCCCCAAAATGAACTCCCATGCAAAGTCTTCATATAAATAACCTACAAACCTGCAATACCTCCATCAAAAATCAAGTCATTTATTCCATACACCAATACAATTCTAAAATAGGTCTCCATGAAAGCTTGTTATATCCCAAATTTCATTTAGATAAATGCAACCTAAAATACTAGACCGGAAACCACCTGTTTGCTGTTTTCTTTCTTGAGTAACAGTTACCTTGAACTAGACCCGACTTAAACGTGAATATTCAAATCACGTACACCATTGCTTGCTTTGCCATTCATCAATTAGGCCCATGGCTAAAAATAAGCCGTAGATTATATGTAAGACAGAACAAGATAATTCTTGCCCAATCTATACCTACCTATCTTGATTAGTCCGATGGATAATCTCCACGCTACATGACCTCCTATGCAGCAGCTGTAGCGGCAAAGGGACATCACTCTGCAACAACTGGAGCTTAAAAATGATCTTGTCACTGTTACTGATGACACCCATCACTTTGCAGTGCCCCACCCACGTGACTGAACATCTGTTGTTAACAATCCGGGAGAGCTCATCACATAGACCGGATTTATCCGGGAAGTCGATATTGCTGTACCGCACACACATAAAGTCAGAGAAATAAGCACTACAATAAGCGGAGTTTTGAGGGGAGAAAAGCAATAATTCTTGAACAGATGAGGTGATCTTGATACCACGCTGTTTTAAGAAAATTAAAGGAAGAACCAGGTCAGCTACATAAGTAGATGCATGTGGCTTCCAATCCAGTAAAACATTATCTATAATAACCGTCTCATTATTCTCAACAGCTCGAGTTACGGCTTCTATTTCCGCAACAGCTGACCACAATTTCTGATAAGTATTAATGTCAGGACAAGGCTTTACAGGAGCTGATATACTGCTGTCCAAAGTGATGAAACATTCCAGCGGGTTTTCCCGATGCTGAAGGCAAATGTCCAGAGTGTTTGTTAGGCTCACAAGTTGAATATATGGCGTCAATATTGAGTTATTCAGCCTGGCTGACAACTGCATGAGCAACACCTGACTGGCATGTAGTCGTAGAGAAAATTCTGCGAAATGCCGAGGGTTACCCAATTTGCTACCCTCGCAAGTAACATCATCAATATACTGGGTATTCTCTGCATGAGCTGGATTTGAGACCTGCTTGCCAACAAGGCTGACGGCAGACTGTAGCTTCTCTAACCGCACGCTCGGGTCCAGCTCTCGAATGGCGATTAGCAACCTCTGCCAGTGATAGGCAGGTATCATGTAAATAAACCTGTCCGGGTTTAATTCTCCAGCGTTGCTCCCCACTGGGGCCTGGTCACGTAGAACATCAAAGTCATAGACCCTTTCTTGCCAGTGCAATATCAACTGTCCATCTGGAGTTACTTCAGGGGCCTCGCATATTCCCAACAGTGTCAAGTCGATCTTTTGTACATCTGTAAAACACGGTAGCATTGGAAAGCAGACTTTTACTTGATGAGGGTTCAGTCCTATTACAAGTGGCTGCACAATTAGAGGCTTTGATAACAACGCTGCTCCCAGCTGAACAGCAAAGTATTCCTTCTCGTAGTTCCTACATCGGCCCATGGAAATATTCACATCTTCACAGATGGCCTTTAGTTCTTGCTTTGTGTAAGGACACGGCTGATTATCAAGAGTGGTCAGAAGAATTCTCTGTACAACAATGTCCAAATAACATGATAGTGGGTTAGTGAAAGTGACATATGGCTTACGATTTAATTCATAGTGCAACTGGAATTCCCCCTGTACATCTGAACAAATTGCATATTTCGGGTGTTCATGTATATTTCTAAGCTTTGTTAGTGCCACGGCGATCTGAGGGTGATTTTCAGCTGTAGCAATTATGTTCATCATAGCAACGTTGTCGCCCATGGCAACAGCATCATTCAGGCTATCCCAGAGAATGGAAATCACGTGCACCTGATCACGCTTGGGGATATTAAACTGTCTAACATAATTCACAGAATGTATGCACGCTAAACTGCAGTTACAAACTTCCAACGCGGTCGAGTTAAGGAAGGGCTTAGTGAGAGCTATAGAGTTGATTGCATCTGCTGCATGCTCTCCCTTCCACACCTCCAGACGCTTACTGACAGGGGGTGGCTGCACTAAAATTGGGACTGTCTGCGGAATTTTTGAGGTTAAAATGGTTGCCACGTGACCCTCAGCCATAATTACCATCTCTTCTACAAGTTGATGGGTAAACAAGGTTGCCTTGTTGACACTGTTCTCTGTAGACAAGGCAGCATTACCAAGTCTCTTCTGACGCCACAAGTTAGAAATTTCGTACAGAACAAAGACGCAACTTTTCAGATAATCCTCTACAGCAAGGGGGTCGTGCAAAATGGCTTCAGCTTCCGTATAGGTGAAATTCTTTTTGCAGTTCACAATGCTCTTCTGCACATTTATCTGGGAGATTTCCCCTGTGGTCATCACCAGAAATATCACCGATATGGCCAGCCGGTCCTCATTCTGTTTGAAACTACACAGTCCTGAGGTCAACTTCCCAGGCAGCATATGAACGGCCTGGCTCTGTATTGGATATGCCGACATGCCTCGACTCCTACATTCAACGTCTGTGAGACTTTTCTGCCTTACAACACTTGCTACATCGCTAATGTGGATCCCTACTTTGTACGAGCCATCGCCGTTTTCATCGATATTAAAAGCTCGACAGCTATGGCCAGTTCCCTCCTTGTCGATCGTAAAAGACCAAAGTTCTCGAAGATCTAGGTGCCTGTTTCTAAACATTGGAGCTGGCAGAACACTGGAATCTATGAACTCTGCATCAATCTCCTTGGTAACAGCTTGATTATAGGCCTTCTTAATACAGAACTCCAGATCTAGGATTCTTGTACTGGACACAACATCTGCCTGTGCACATATCACACCAACAACAATCCCTAATGAATACTGCAGTTTTCTATCATACTTCAAAAACTTCACAGCAAACAGCTTCTCCTTAACATCTAATGGAGACATGGACTCAAAATGACTGAATCGAACCTGTTTTGATATTATCACCTTGTAAACATTTATCTTTCCTTCCCCATTTTGTGGTAAATACTGTGGTGTTGTGACATTAAACAAAGGTGGTAAACTCTCATCAAGTGGAACCATAACTCCATTAGTGTCTCCTACTCGACATAAAATCACATTGTTCTGAAGATTTACAACGTGTTGTAACACTCCTATCACTTTCCCATAAGTTTTATTCACATCTGCAAACATTTCCACTACAATTATATCACCATTTCTAGCATGGCCACAACACAGCTGACTTGGAATTTCAATCATTTCCCCATTCAAATCACTGACACCATAAAACATGCCATTCTCTGTGCTCAGCTTGCACCGTTTATATCTTGTGCCATCCTGCAACATTTTCATCAACTGACTTTCCGAATACGAAGGCATAATATCGGGAGCCACTTGGCCATTCGTCTTGATTTTAATCACTGCAAAGCCGTTTTCTTCTAGAACTGCAACAGGACCACTCGAAACCTGCCCTTGTTCTGCAAGTATCTGAGAGAGAACTTTGTCAGGATCAAGATCATAAATGTCCCCAATATCAAAGCATGGCTCTACAGAAGCGGTGCTCGATGGCGCAGGCATTCTAGCAAGGCCCGTTCTCAGCCTGCTGATAGGAGCCAATGGCGGTCTAGCTAGACCTCCATTCAGCTGAGCTCCCACATTGGCATGTTGAGCTGCAAGCACTGAGCCCTGAAGTCCCATAGCAGACGCTGCTACATTGAAAGCAGGCTGACCTACACCTGACAGGGCACTCACACCATTCCTGTTCAAATCACTCAAAGGCTCATGAAACTGGGGAAAACTTGCATTTGGATCCTCAGCTGAATCATCTGCAGCCATGTCTGTTTCAGTGGTCCACTGCGAGTAATCATCAGAAGAGGCCTTTTCATTGGAAGGCTTTTTACCCCACGGACCGGCTGGTTTAGCTTTAGACTGTTTCAATCTCTCTGCCAACGGATTCACCTGTGGCTGAACCCTCGACTGCCTGGCTGGCTTGTACTGCAGGCTCTGAACCTGCTGTTTGATAGTGTCCATGGTGAAGTTCTGTGGATGCAGACTGCGCATGTTCTGACAGTGTTTCAGGTAAATCTGCCACACGCGGCTGCACTCGCCGATGGCGCACAACGCTACCGGGTCCCCCACCACCACCACCATGGACTGGGACCTTGTCAGGGCGGTGTTAAGAAGTTTCGGGTCTGAAAGGAACCCAAAGTCCTCGGTTTCTGTGTCGGTCAGCACGTCACTGTGGGAATTCTCTATCAGGAACTGAGTCCTCACCGTGCTGATGAACATGGCTCGAAATTCCTTTCCTGAAAATAGGCAATAACATAATTACATAAGCTCATTTTTATAACGTCATCCATAAAACTAGCAATACATATTCAACATGGTAATATTCTTCTCAAAAGATATGGTTACTGAAAACAATTAAAAATACTTCCATGTTCCTCTACAGAAATTCTTCAGTGTAACATATTTCCTTGTTTCTTGTTGCAATTTAATTATGCAAAATTTGTATCTGATTAACATTTACAAAACAAATTTAACAGCCCGGTGTTTTGACGACTGATAAAAGGTTCTACAAATCAACTTGGAATCTTACCCTGTACACCCTGGACTCTCTCAACAACCACCTGCTTCAAGGCAACGTTTCTCTCTCGTAGCTTTTTACGGATCAACTGAACCTGAATTTAATATACAAGTCAAATATTGTGACACTTGTATGACGCAATAATCATTTCCTGTATTGATCATGCATAACATTTTACATTATCAGAAAAGTCATTCCGTTGAAAGCAACATCAAGCAGGAATTCAAAGTTCTTTCATTTATAATGCTATGTGAATTCAGCCATTGATATAATAATAGTGCAGCAATGAATATTTATTTAAAATTTTATATTCAAAAATATTTTTATATTTTAAAACATGAACAACAAAATATTCTGTAAAATCTCTTCAAGTATTTTGACAACAAATGACCCACAGTCGAAGGCATATTGATTAAGAGAAGCTATTCAAAATTCAGTTTATGAATTTTTATAATAACTACCACACGGTGAAAACTCACAGCTGTGGATCACTCTGTACAGCTATTGTACCTAGTCAGCCATTTTTACGATTCATAAGCTGACAAGAAAAAACTAGTTCAGTCGTGATTTATATGAGCTTTGTTCTGGGAAAACTGGGCTTAATGCATGTGCTTAAAGTGTCATTCCAGATTAGCCTGTGCCGTCCACACAGGCTAATCAGGGATGACACTTTTGGCTGGTATGGTAATTTTTGGTTATAAGAAAGTCTCTTCTATACGCTAATAAAGTTTAGAAAGAAAGTGTCGTCCCTGATTAGCCTGTGCCGACTGAACAGGCTAATCTGGGACGACACTTTACGCACATGCATCAAGCACATTTTTCCCAGAATAAGGCTCATATTGACAGTACCTGGTCAGCGTATGGTGAAACGATGCCAATCTCGCTGGCGTTCTTGGGCCCCCACTCTTCGGGCCAACCTTGATACAGGTCAGCCACCCGCTCCACGATCTCCTGTACCTCAGACATGTTGTGGTACGACACGCTGTACTCACTCTGAACCTCCCTGCCCTGAACGGCGTGAAACACCAGCGGTGTTATCGACACCACCGAGGGAATGTTCGCCTCCGATTGCAGTGCCTCTGGACCGCCGTAGAAGACGGCAGAGATGAAGCGAAGGATCTCCATCTTTGAGCGGTAGTTGATGCTGAGAAGGATGTTCAGCGGGCTCTCGGTGTTGATCTGACTCGAGTGTGAGTCATAGTAGTTGTACAGGCGCTCCAGTAGCGACTGGTGGAACCTCTGGTTCCTGAAATCATGTACAGTACAGCCCAGTGGGAATATTACATGGGCGATGCTTGTACAGGAATAATAGGACAGTCCAGTGGGAATATTACATGGGCGATGCTTGTACAGGAATAATAGGACAGTCCAGTGGGAATATTACATGGGCGATGCTTGTACAGGAATAATAGGACAGTCCAGTGGGAATATTACATGGGCGATGCTTGTACAGGAATAATAGGACAGTCCAGTGGGAATATTACATGGGCGATGCTTGTACAGGAATAATAGGACAGTCCAGTGGGAATATTACATGGGCGATGCTTGTACAGGAATAATAGGACAGTCCAGTGGGAATATTACATGGGCGATGCTTGTACAGGAATAATAGGACAGTCCAGTGGGAATATTACATGGGCGATGCTTGTACAGGAATAATAGGACAGTCCAGTGGGAATATTACATGGGCGATGCTTGTACAGGAATAATAGGACAGTCCAGTGGGAATATTACATGGGCGATGCTTGTACAGGAATAATAGGACAGTCCAGTGGGAATATTACATGGGCGATGCTTGTACAGGAATAATAGGACAGTCCAGTGGGAATATTACATGGGCGATGCTTGTACAGGAATAATAGGACAGTCCAGTGGGAATATTACATGGGCGATGCTTGTACAGGAATAATAGGACAGTCCAGTGGGAATATTACATGGGCGATGCTTGTACAGGAATAATAGGACAGTCCAGTGGGAATATTACATGGGCGATGCTTGTACAGGAATAATAGGACAGTCCAGTGGGAATATTACATGGGCGATGCTTGTACAGGAATAATAGGACAGTCCAGTGGGAATATTACATGGGCGATGCTTGTACAGGAATAATAGGACAGTCCAGTGGGAATATTACATGGGCGATGCTTGTACAGGAATAATAGGACAGTCCAGTGGGAATATTACATGGGCGATGCTTGTACAGGAATAATAGGACAGTCCAGTGGGAATATTACATGGGCGATGCTTGTACAGGAATAATAGGACAGTCCAGTGGGAATATTACATGGGCGATGCTTGTACAGGAATAATAGGACAGTCCAGTGGGAATATTACATGGGCGATGCTTGTACAGGAATAATAGGACAGTCCAGTGGGAATATTACATGGGCGATGCTTGTACAGGAATAATAGGACAGTCCAGTGGGAATATTACATGGGCGATGCTTGTACAGGAATAATAGGACAGTCCAGTGGGAATATTACATGGGCGATGCTTGTACAGGAATAATAGGACAGTCCAGTGGGAATATTACATGGGCGATGCTTGTACAGGAATAATAGGACAGTCCAGTGGGAATATTACATGGGCGATGCTTGTACAGGAATAATAGGACAGTCCAGTGGGAATATTACATGGGCGATGCTTGTACAGGAATAATAGGACAGTCCAGTGGGAATATTACATGGGCGATGCTTGTACAGGAATAATAGGACAGTCCAGTGGGAATATTACATGGGCGATGCTTGTACAGGAATAATAGGACAGTCCAGTGGGAATATTACATGGGCGATGCTTGTACAGGAATAATAGGACAGTCCAGTGGGAATATTACATGGGCGATGCTTGTACAGGAATAATAGGACAGTCCAGTGGGAATATTACATGGGCGATGCTTGTACAGGAATAATAGGACAGTCCAGTGGGAATATTACATGGGCGATGCTTGTACAGGAATAATAGGACAGTCCAGTGGGAATATTACATGGGCGATGCTTGTACAGGAATAATAGGACAGTCCAGTGGGAATATTACATGGGCGATGCTTGTACAGGAATAATAGGACAGTCCAGTGGGAATATTACATGGGCGATGCTTGTACAGGAATAATAGGACAGTCCAGTGGGAATATTACATGGGCGATGCTTGTACAGGAATAATAGGACAGTCCAGTGGGAATATTACATGGGCGATGCTTGTACAGGAATAATAGGACAGTCCAGTGGGAATATTACATGGGCGATGCTTGTACAGGAATAATAGGACAGTCCAGTGGGAATATTACATGGGCGATGCTTGTACAGGAATAATAGGACAGTCCAGTGGGAATATTACATGGGCGATGCTTGTACAGGAATAATAGGACAGTCCAGTGGGAATATTACATGGGCGATGCTTGTACAGGAATAATAGGACAGTCCAGTGGGAATATTACATGGGCGATGCTTGTACAGGAATAATAGGACAGTCCAGTGGGAATATTACATGGGCGATGCTTGTACAGGAATAATAGGACAGTCCAGTGGGAATATTACATGGGCGATGCTTGTACAGGAATAATAGGACAGTCCAGTGGGAATATTACATGGGCGATGCTTGTACAGGAATAATAGGACAGTCCAGTGGGAATATTACATGGGCGATGCTTGTACAGGAATAATAGGACAGTCCAGTGGGAATATTACATGGGCGATGCTTGTACAGGAATAATAGGACAGTCCAGTGGGAATATTACATGGGCGATGCTTGTACAGGAATAATAGGACAGTCCAGTGGGAATATTACATGGGCGATGCTTGTACAGGAATAATANACCATGCTAAATCCTTAAAATGCACTAAGTGACCCCATGACCTAGTTTTTGACCCGGCATGACCCCTTATTCGAACTTGACCTAGATATTGTCTGGATACAACTTCTGACCAAGTTTGGTAAAGATCGAATGAAAACTATCTGAATTAGAGAGCGGACACGAAAAGTGTGACAGACAGCCTGACGGCCAGTGCAAAAACTATATACCCCCTTTTCTTCGAAAGGGGGCATAATAATAAATTCCGGGGAGGGGGATTCTGGGGTGGGGCGTGGGTGATGTTTTGGGTGGAGTCTATTGTGGTATGTCAGGTAAGTGTTGTTTTGTCAAAATATGAATCAAATCTGATCATTAATAAAGAAATTATGGCAATTTTAGCAAACTTTAATACTTTGACCTTGACAGTCAAGGTCATTCAAAGGTCAAGGTCAAATTCAACTGTACCCTCATAATATTAAGAAAGTATTTGAAGTTTGAAAGCAATAGCCTTGATACTTAAGAAGTAAAGTGGATCTAAACACAAAATTTAACAAAATATTCAAAGTTTCAAAGTCAAAAAAGGGCCATAATTCCATCAAAATGCCAACCAGAGTTATGCAACTTGTCCTGTACAGTCCCCTTATGATAGTTAGCGACTGTCAAAATGCCAGTCAGAGTTACATAACTTGCCTGCACAGTTCCCTTATGAAAGTTAGTAAGTGTTGCAAGTATGAAAGCAATAGCTTTGATACTTCAGGAATAAAGTGGACCTACACAAAACTTAACCAAATTTTCAATTTTCTAAGTATAAAAAGGGCACATAATTCTGTAAAAATTTCCAGCCAGAGTTATCTTACTTTACCTGCCCAGTCCCCACATGATAGTTAGTAAGTGTACCATGTTTGAATGCAATAGATCTGAAACTTTATGAGAAAAGTGGACGTAAACCCAAAACTTAACCGGACGCCGACGCAGACGCTCAGGTGATGACAATAGCTCATTTTTTTTTTTTTATTTAAATAGATGAGCTAAAACTGGACGGCTTTTTATGGAAACATTTTTCAATTGCTTCCGAATATGAGAGAAAATGATAGAAAATACCTTAAAATAACCTAGATAGTGATGCTTTATTAATGCTTTTTCAGATACCAGTTGGTTTGTATTCTAAGCCATGAACCCCACTTACAGGTTAACCAAAACAATTCATTATTAATATTATATATTATCATAAAAGTTTCCAGCTATTTGTAAAGTAATCTTTATTCTTGCCATTCAAAAGGAGAAAATACAATAAAAAGAAAGAAGAATCCCACATCTGTAAAAACTGAAAACTACCAACTGCACACTCACCTAGCCAGCTCCAGTGACGTGGTCACCGTCACTATGACAACCCTGCACTTCTCAATGTCCTCAGCAGTGAGCATCTTGAAGGAGTCTCCGTCCGGGGTTAGTCTGCAGTACTTCTTGACCTCATTTGCAACGGTGAACACGCGCCGCTCTCGATGGTACACTCTGCAAAGCTGGGACACGTTGCCCGTCTTCTTCAAGTAGCTGTCCAGATGCTTCAGTATGTACAGATCTGCAGCACTGCATTGAAACAGTAAAACAGACTCTTTTATTTTAAAGAAATTAAATCTCTAAAGGTATAATTGTAACATATTGAATTTAAGTTTTATTTGACACCAAGAACTTAATTGGCAGGATTTTATGTTTGCTTCAAACATAATATATTGTAAACTAGAGATTTGTCCCAAACGTGACTAACACCATTTTGTCAGGTATGTTCATGAGCAAGTAACTCAGGAATAACTCAGGAATATGTGAATCACTGGGGATGTGAAGTGTCTTGCACATGTACATATCCCTTTTATAAACATGATGCCATGTTAATAGAATGAAAAATGGAATAACCTGTTTGACTGAGCACATATAAGAATCCTGGTGTTTAGGGTTTCCTTCAGAAGCACCATGGTTGCCTGGGCGATGGTCTCAGTTTTCCCAGTTCCAAACGGACCAAACAATACAAATGGTGGAGTGTAACCGGTCCTCTCCGCTACAATGTGACGCACAGCAGCCATCTGGTCTGTGTTCAAAACGGACGAACTGAAAACGGATACAATGCAGATCAAACAAGAGAAGATCGTAAAACACCTATTCCCTCTGTTGTGACTTTGGCCATTGACCTGTTGACCTCGAAATAAAAATGTGTCTTCTTTTCCTCTCATGTAACCACCTATCTGAGCGATTGAAGGTCAACCCGTTCTCAAAAAATAGTGAATCAAAGAATTTCATATAACAAGACCCTGAGACCTTGACCTTTGACCTGGTGATATCACAATAAATAGACGTCTTCCCTTTCTCAGAAGTTACTACTGTACCAATTTCCATGATCTTAGGTCAAACATTCTCATTATATCGTGAGGAAACACATTTACAGTAATAAACGCTTATTGACCTCAGAATCAATCTTTCCTCGAAAAAACCCATCATAGCAATTTGCATGGTTATAGGTAAAAGCGTTCTCTCTATATGGCACTGAAAAAAGGTCTACAGAGCAACAGACCTAAGGACAAATAAACCAACCAATGGATAAATGCAAAGCAATATACCCTTATTTCTTCGAATGGGAGCACGATAAGAGATCAAAGAAAAGAGCTTTGTCTTAAACATGACTTATGCCCTGCACAGCTTTTTAAGCTTTTTTCATGGGCAAAAAACTTATGTGTCGATCATCAAGGATAAAGAACTACTTAAGAAATTAGGAAGAAGTTTGCTCCTTGAACTTAAGTTAAACATTTTAAGTGGACTGCCTGACTAATCAGCAGAGTGGTCCCAAACTACCCGCTTTTTGATGTGCATAAGATAAAAATCATTCTCTATCTTTTAAACACAAATTTATACAACATTTAATTCTGTCAATTGACAATGGACAAAAGGCCTTCCTTGCTTTGTCACAATTAACTTCAACTCCTCCTTAGCAACTATTTCAGGATTATAAAACATTCCACAAACATCACAATCATAAAAACTGTATTTTACCATGTATACCGTGCACCCATGTATAATGCGCACCCAATTTTTAAAAGCCAAAATGGAGAAAAACAAGCAAATTCGTAGAATTGATATCCCCCACAACATATATTTTGTTTAAGGATGGGTGCAAATCGGACGGATGAACATACTACGATGCAAAGGGCCATGACTCCGATATTAACAGATGGTGTACAATGCCATTTGGCGTGCATCATCCTCTTATCCATATATATATACTCATACCAAGTTTCAATGAAATCCGCCAAAGCACTTCCAAGATATGGCTTCGGACACAAAAGTGCCTATAGTAAAAAGCATTTTTTCATGATACAAAGGGCCATAACTCCGTTATTAACAGATGGTGTACAATGCCATTTGGCGTGCATCATCGTCTTATCCATATATATACTCATACCAAGTTTCAATGAAAACTGACAAAGCACTTCCAAGATATGGCTCCGGACACAAAAGTGCCTATAGTAAAAAGCATTTTTTCAAGATACAAAGGGCCATAACTCCGTTATTAACAGATGGTGTACAATGCCATTTGGCGTGCATCATCCTCTTATCCATATATATACTCATACCAAGTTTCAATGAAATCCGCCAAAGCACTTCCAAGATATGGCTCCAGACACAAAAGTGCCGGACGGACAGCCGGACGGACGGACAACGCCAAAACAATATCCCTCCGCCTCTGGCGGCGGATAATATCCCTCCGCCTCTGGCGGCGGATAAAAAAGAATTTAAGACCCCAAAAACTGGCAAAAAGACCGAAAATGGCAGCCATTTTACTATTGCGCAATCAATAATCCGGATCATTGAAAAGTTTAATTTTGTATTCAACAATAGGAAGCGTCATTATGATACGGAGCATGGGTTGCATAGCACTATATTTTTCTGACATTTTTGTAATTTTTTTGTTACAACAAATTAACAGTCCTCGTGCATTTCATGTAAAAACATGGGAAAATAAGAAATCATGTACATCATGTAATTCTTCCTCGGGGAAAGCATGGGCTTTTAATTTGAAGATGAATAAAAACTCGTAGTGCTTTGTTTTAAAGTGGAAACTTTTTATGTAAATTACGCTGCATCTTAAAGGCTACAGTCGTTGAGATGTCAGTATTGACGTTAAACTGCTCATCTATTATAATGGTCAAGTGGGATTATTGTTTGTCGCACTACACAGGCGTGAATGTGATGCACATGAAGCCGCTAAAAATCTAGACCAAACTGGAAAACAACCAGAAGTCACAACTACCGCTACCGACTTTTTTTTTGTTCCGACAATGGCCCCTTCACTCTATAAGATTATAGGGTGTAGTTTTCTGAATAAAAAAATGGCGGCTATTGTGCTCATTTACCTTATGGAAATGATTTTTTCGCAATTTTTCAACCAGGATTGCTTCGTACCAATGCATAACGCGCATCAACTTTTAAATGGGAAACTTTGAGTTAAAAAACTGCGCGGCATAAATGATAAAATACAGTACATGCCCTTTTGCATAAAATACTTTTACATGCATATTTATTTGCGCATGATTGACAAGTAGAAAAGGTCTGTTGAGCTTACACACTTATATACTAATACATAAATTATACAAACATCATCTTGAACTCATGTAAGCAAGGCAATTTCAATACGAAAGGTGGTGATTTTAACAATACCTGACTTTCAGATTGTGTTTCTCATTTCTCAGTGGGTTGATCTTGGGCACGTCTGGAAACACGATGCCCTCACTCTCGAGATGATCAACAGCGGAATGCATACGACAGAAGAACAGCCGGTCCATCTGGAACTGTATCTCAACATCCAGCTTACTGCCCGGTCTCAACTGGAGCCGTCTCACACATTCAGCAGACAGGCACAGGTAGATGAAGTCACGCCCACGACCGTCAAAGTTGAAGTTCTCCTCTCTTAATATGACTGATTCGTACACAACTTTGGCTGAGTTGTTCTGCGGGGCAAGCAGTACCTTGCGTACGCTGGTGAGAATGAGTCGACCAGCGTCAGTGTCTTCTGTTAGATTTTCCTGCAATGGGACCTTAGCAAACAGTTCACCATTTGAAGCAAACACGTATGTATTGTCCTCTATTGCCTTCACACACTCAATCTGCACACAGAGGTTGTAGCTGAAATAAAAGGAAAACCAGTCATATTTTGTATTGATAGTTCTTTGATGTAATGCAAGTGTTATACTATTATGAAATTGGTAAAAAATAATTTTATAATCTTGATCATTATGGTGTATATACTGTTAATATACTTGGCTTACAAATTAAAAATTGGTCTTCATTGGACTGAGACCAGTTGAACAAATATGTGTTGCGTTCTGAGAAAACTGGGCATAATGCATGTGCGTAAAGTGTCGTTCCAGATTAGCCAATGCAGTCCGCACAGGCTACTCAGGGATGACTATTTCCGCCTAAACTGGATTTTCGCTAAGAAGAGACATCATTTAAACGAAAAATTCCATAAACGCAGAAATTGTCGTCCCTGATTAGCAATGTGCGGACTGCACAGGCTTATCTGAGATGACACTTTACGCACATGCATTATGCCCAGTTTTCTCAGAACACGACACATATATCAAAGCCTCCTGAATAATTGATCACCTGGAGATGATTTGACATCTCGTGATTTCCTCCAACTCCAGCAGCTTGTGCATCTTGCCTCTGTAGTTATGCTGGTTGAGCTCCTTGGATACGGTGGTACCCGTAATGGCCGTCGTGGACGATGATGGCTCCTTGTACTTAAGTATCAACTTCTCCTCGTTTTCCTGCAACTGTTCTTGTTTGATAATCTCCCGATTCAGTGACGTCCAATGATCGAAATGAAGCTGCTGTCGCAACGATTTCACCTTCTCGTGCGATGATTGGTCGCCAATTTCGACGGAGATTTTACGGCACAGAACTGGCTCTTTGCCAAAGTCAAAGAGGATCCACTGTTGGAAGGATCCAAACATTCCGCCGGTGAATCTGAGCCCGACCCTGTAGGTCAGCTGACCCTTGTGGCCCCCGTCTATTTGGAATATCTCCCCCTCGGTGATCTGACATGGCCGCTCCCCGCCCACGTCCAGAGAGAAATGCAGACGGTCTCTGTTGTAGAGCAGAGCCACCTTTTCTAACGGTTTCTGAAATGTAATAAATAATTATGTCAAAGAAATGTACACAGAAATATTAATAAAGTAACAAGGCCTGTCACCATAGGATGACATATGCCCCCTTTTTCCACATTTTCTAAACCTAAACGCAAAGTGTTTTTCCACATTTTTCGAAACCTAAACGCAAAGTGTTACGGACTTTCAGACCGGCAGACAGACGGACGGACAGATGGAAAGACAGTGCGATCACTATATGCCCACCTTCGGGGGCATAAAAATGTCTGAAGGAATTGACAAAACATAAAAATTTACTGTAAGTGTTCGTGTATTATGGTGCACGTTTCACATTGATACGCCGCTATCCTTGCTGCTAACTTGAGAACAATTCATTATGAACATTGTAAATAATCATAATATACTCCTTTTTCAAATTACAAAATACTACACCCTATTACCTTACAGGCTTAAGGGCTGGTGTCGAAAAATTCATAGCAGGTAAAGGTGGGTATGAACGGATTAGCAACAGATTGGAAAAAAAACAATTGAAAATGCTTGAATGAAAAATGAAAAAAAAAAATGTGTTCGTGCACTTCTTAATTGACAAGCTTTTGTTGGGGCTGTTGTCAACATAACAGAAAGCAGGTAAAGGTTGGTGGGAAAGAGGTATTTTTTTCAGGTAATGGAAGGTGTGAACACTGAATCATCACTGCAGCTGTACACGTTGGGTGCACTCATCTGTGTGGTATCACTGCAGCTGTACACATTGCGTGCACTCACCTGTGTGGTATCACTGCAGCTGTACACGTTGGGTGCACTCACCTGTGTGGTGATGTTGAATGTCCACAGGTAGGAGGCATGCTTGTCCTCCTTGTAGATGTTCAGATCGCCCGTCTGCTGCACAGAGATATTGTCCAGCTCCTCACAGATCTGAAACAGACCAACATGCTGTCAGGTCAAAACATTGGCTGAGTAATTGTCCACTACAACAAGTACTAATTCTTACAAAGGCTATGACAGTTCAATGTGGGCTAAGCAACACGTGAAAACTATGGGGGATAATTACACTCTCAGTTTCATGACATTGTGCAATTAATTAATATTAATTAATTGATAATTAATAACCTACCACTTTCACAGGATCAGTCGAGCTCTCAAATTTCTCGAGAAGTTCATCCATATACGAGAACACTCGGTCCTGGCGAGCCATTTCACGCTTCATCTGTCGCCACTGGTAACGCTCCTTCCATTCATCCAACTCATCCTGAGAGTGGGCATACTGACACAAGTTATACATGTCCAGCACGTGCGAGTAGTTGCACTTTCCTCCATTCAAGTGTCTGTAAAAAGGGAACAATTTTTGTTGAGATTTCAAGTTTTTGAAAAGCAAGCAATTTACAACATAGTGTGAACTCCTTAAAGAGAAGCTTATAAGCAACATAGCTATATATTTTTTATAAATATGACCCATGTCATGCAAAAATGGGTCTTATGCATGCAATATGTGGCCATTCAGACCAGTTTGCGCAGTGGCAGTCTAGTAAGGAGCTACGCTGTGCGCTATAAACTCACGAAAGGTTTCGTGGTCTCTTAAATGGAAAGGATAGCTCCTGAACAGACTGCCTGACTGCCCAAGTTGGTCTGGAGCGACGCTGGCCGCATATGACATAAGACATATTTCATATTTCATCTTTGGTTACACACGGACAAAAAAATCTTCAAATGGTTAAAGGAAACTTGATGTGTACTGAAGAATTGTTTATGCTCATAAACCAGTAATTTTTTAATTTTTAAACAATTGAAGCAATAATTTTCTAATTTTTTTTTATTTATTTACTTCTATTCATTCCACAATAACCTAGTATTGCTTACATATGCAAGTAATAAATCTTATAAGGAATTATGCATCTTTTGGTACCGAAACTAGATCTTTGTCACAAACGTGGTGAATACCTTCAACACTGCTTTGTAAGCTCTGTTAAAGGTAAATCACTTGAGAAATGTTAACGTGGTTTGATCCACGAATTTTTGTGGAATGACGGATGGACCAACAAACCCTTAGACAAAAGAGGCAAGAATACATTGATTTAAGTATATTTCAAAGTAAACTTACTGTGGACAGAGTTCAAAGTACTTTCCGAGCGTCCACGGTGGCTGCCTGAAGTTCCAGTGCTGCTCTCGGTCCGAGTTCACGTTAAACGTGTGCTTATCAGACACGCAGTGCTCGTCCCACTGTTTCTGGCTGTTACACGACACTGCGCAGTAGTTGCAGTAATACGTGTGCTTGCTGGGCATGGGCATGGCCGGCCTAGCTGGGGCCGTGTTGGGGCCCACACTCACTACTGACTGACCACTGATCTTCGTCTTGGTGGACTCTGCACGAATTTTCTGGGCCTCTTTGCTGACCTTGGAGAGTTCTTGTACAGTACGTACTGAAGTTGTTAATGAACGTGAATTAGCTATGAAATACCTGTTGTTGAACAGTTCAAACCCTCTTCAGCATTTGTTATAGTTTTTTTTCCATTTACAAGTTGAGGGTAAAATAGAAATTCCTTACATGCTCTTCATATTAAACTAAAATCTGTATTTTCATTGCATGTTTAATTTAAACTAATGTCTTACTACGGAATTATAATTATAGTATATATATACATTAATGAAGTCATATTTATATTCACTGCATTTGAAAATCTGACACTTCCAAAGTTTCAGGAATCGAGTCCACAAAAATCTATGCAGTTAACTAATCTCATTTTTAACAGAAATTTGATTCTTAACCCTTCCCGCTCAGAGGCAAAGTGAAATGGCTATATGCAACCATATCTTGATTTAATAGGATTTTCTAAGTGACTACAAACGCATCAAAATGGGATTCTGAGTGGTAAAGGGTTAACACCAAACCATACAATCGCCCACTCACAGTTGTTCAAGCACATGAACTTCCACGCCTCAAGCTCATCGTTGCTATGGGCGAACTGGCATGGCTGACTGCCCTGGTACTGGCACTTGCGACCCTCACTGATTGACTTGCACACCAGGAAGTTTAGGCCCTGTGGGATCTTGTTGGGCAGGGGCCTCAACTCCTTCATTGAGGGGCTCAGCAGGTAGATGATGTTGCAGCTCCAGTTACCGTGGCCCTTGACGCAGCGATCCTTGCCTGCTTCCTGTTGGGTCTTTTGTCCATTTTTCCAACAGATTTGGCAGACCTCTATAACGATGATTTGGCACAGGCCGTCGGTCACTTTCACCGAAAATGTCTGTTACAACACATAAAGGAAATTTATTAACTATGTCAAGGCCAGTGCTTCCCTTAGAGTTATGTACATAATGTAATCTTACAATCATGTCTTTTCTTTGCTTAACTTATAATTTTCAACTGAATTATTGTGATATAAGGTAAAAATTGTTTTTTTAAATATCGATATATGCCTCTAGATCTTTAGACAATACATCTTCTTCTGGGGTTAAAACAGGTAAATGTTCATGATTTGTCAGTGCAAATGCTTAATTGGATAATTATATATAGGTGTTGTCTGCAGTCACAGCTTGTGACACTCCATTGATTATGAAAATGCGTGCGTTATACAAGGGGACCCGGGCTGTATACTGCATCAAAACTTTGAAAAGTAAAAATAAATATACCGGTACATACTACTTATTACTGAGCGTTTAACAGATGAATAATTATTAGCAGCATACTGCATTACACCTTGCACCGAACAAATATTCCCTGTTTAGCAGGGTCAAAAGTTAAGTAAATGCCTACTGAAAAGACTTTGTTTGCCATTCCAGAAAATTGATCAGTAAATATAACAAGACTTATACACATTGCAACTAAACATTAATACAATGAGACACAGCCTTACATGCGTTGGTGACTGGTTTGTCTTGCTCTCCGTTGAGGTGGCTTGTACCCAGGAAGTCTGTGCGGGCACTGCTGACTTCAAGGGTGCCGACTTGGCCGCCGAAAAAGCCTGTTTAGACTGTGTCTCGATATCTTCTCGACTGATGTTACAGTCCCTTTCCACCATCCAGATATCCCGTTCAACGACGCTGTGTGCAAATTTGCATGTGGCATTTACAATCCGGCGACAAAAATGTAGCCATTTGCAGATTTTGAAAAATGCAGACTTGTGAATGAACCTTCGAGGGTTCACGGGGGTGATCTTTTGTCCCTGCCCCATGTGAGCAAGGATCTTGAAATCCTTCCACGAGTGTGACTCCTTCCCATTGCATTTTTTACCATCTGGGGCACAGCTAGAAATCTGAGGAGGAGTGCTGTAGTAACAGTTTCTGCATATAAAGTCGAAGTATCCCCCATGTTTAATTTGGCATTCCCTCAGAGTGTAGCCTTTGCCTTCTTTGTATTTCTTGATCTGTACAAGATATTCTACAACATCAAATTTCCCATCCTTCTCCAGTGTCCATAGTCTCTTTTCCACTTCATTGTGGGCAAAACTGCAAACCTCCTCACTGTACTTACAAAACTTGGGGTTATTGTATTTCACGCTGTTACACAAAATATAGTTTCCTGGGAATTCCCTATGGTTCTTTCTCTCGCGTATACGTAACCACGGACTTTTACCATCTTTTGATTTCATTGCAAGCATTGTTTCCTCACATTTATGCACGAGGTCTTCCTGATAATCGTACACCCCTGGGTATTTAGAAGGCTTAAAACAGAACTGGCATGCAGTAACGGCCCTGTGAGTATCAGAGAGCGGATTCTCGAGTTGTTTCTTGCTGGATTCAGGCTCGGGCGTGTGGGGTTCTTCCTCTTCAATGGCGCATGGTATGTCCCGGGTCCAGTTGTTTGCCGGTGGGGGCTGTTGTTTCTGAAACTGCGGCTGGTTGAAGAATGTTGGTGGTGGTTGAGAAAACTGGCCTGAAATTCAAACATTTGGGCCTCACTTGTCAAAGAAATTATAAATAAAAAAACAAACATTTAAATGTTTCATGAAGATTGCTTGAACAAATGTGACCACAAAGTGTTCACCAGCTTTTTCTTTAATTTGACCCATTGACCTAGTTTTAGAACCTACTTGACCCAGTTTCCAACTCATCTCAGATATCATTAATACAAATGTGTTTACCAAGTTTCAAGAAGCTTAGGGGCAATAAATGTGGCCTCTTGAATGGTCACAATTTTTTTATGAAATTTGAACTACATGTAGTTACCCAGTTTTTCATCCAACATAAAAAAGTTTAGAACTTATCCCAAATTTTCTAAATCAGTTGCGGAAGCGATTGAGCAATAGATGTGGCTTTTAGAGTGTTCACCACTATTATCTAATTTTACTTAGTGACTTAAGATTTTCACCCCAAGTGAACCTGTTTCGACTTTTGCCGAGATATCATCATAACTATGGACTACTTAATTGGTGTGTGCTAAACAGGGCCCATCTCCTATTGTGACTACCCCACATGATATATAGCTGTCACATCTTTTAAACAATTACCAACCTAACAAGGCTAATTTTTGTTAAAAAATCAGGAATCCACACATTAACATGTCCAAGAAATGTTAATTTATTGAAAAAAAAAATCAAAAAAATCTTCATGCCAATGAATATACATGATTTTGTAGTAAACAGCAATATGAGTCTTGTTCTGAGAAAACTGGGCATAATGCCTGTGCGTAAAGTGTCGTCCCAGATTAGCCTGTGCAGTCCGCACAGGCTAATCAGGGACGACACTTTCCGCCTAAATTGGATTTTTGCTAAGAACAGACTTCATTTAAAACGAAATATGTCATAACACCAGAAAGTGTCGTCCCTGATAAGCCTGTGCGGACTGCACAGGCTAATCTGGGATGACACTTTACGCACAAGCATTATGCCCAGTTTTCTCAGAACGCGACACATATGATGCAGAATACATATGCCATTTTATTAATCGTAAGAAGTTTAAATAAGCATTTGTCAATTAGCATAAAACAGAATTCTTCAACTATGTACAAACGCAATGATGGGATGGAATTATTTGCTGGCGTTATTAAAATTACAGTTATTTATTTAACAAAAATAATCATAATGTGCATTTAGAAAAAGCCAACCTGGAGAGAACAGCTGAGGCTGGTACGGTAACTGTGGACGTTGTGGCTGGTTTGTAAACACAGGCTGACCCAGTTGAGGGGGTGGAAACCTAGGTAAAGCATCAATACAAAGACACAATGAAATCCACAATATGAACCATACATGTTAATGTAAACGATGGAAACAGCTGAAGCTTTGACACTAACAGTACAGTTATGTTGTAGTACTATATCAGGCGGTTATTTGTTCTGTTTATATTTACCAAATAGTAAACACTAGAGCCAAGATGGACCTATATTGCTCACCTGTGTAATGAAACATGGCCTGTTTCAAACCCAGGCGCATGATTTGAACAATTTGCAAATGACAGCAATGTGATGACACATGCCAAATATCAAAGTTGTGTGAAGTAAAAAAGTATTTGCCTATATACCCCATTTCATAATCAACAAAATATGTTTCTTTTATTAAAGAACCGCATCAAAACAATTGAGCACATTGATTTTTTTTTCTATAATTCACATTTCCATTAAAAATGTATTAATCAGCCTTACCTTGTTGGGGCAGCAGTTTGTGGGTTCCTGATTGCTGCCTTAGCCCCATGTGCCAGAGGTACACTGGGGGCTGTGCCGATAGTAGGCCCAGTGGTGGGGCCAAGGTTGGGTCCAGTGGTGTGGCCAAGGTTGGGTCCAGGGATGGAGCCAAGGTTGAAGGTGAGACCAGGAGCAGTGCCAACATTGGAGGCGCGACCAGGTGTGGCGCCAATGCTGGGCGCAGGGCCTGGGGCGGGGCCAAGGCCAGGGGCGGTGCCAATATTTGAGGTGCGAACAGGTGTGGCGCCAATGCTGGGCGCAGGGCCTGGGGCGATGCCAAAGCCAGGGGCGGTTCCAACATTTGAGGTTCGACCAGAGGAGGCGCCAATGCTCGGGGCAGGGCCTGGAGCAGTTCCAAGGCCAGGGGCTGAGCCAACATTGAAGGTGAAACCAGTGGCAGTGCCAACATTGGAGGTGCGACTAGGGGTCGCGCCAATGTTGGGTGCAGGGCCTGGGACAGCCCCAAGGCCAGGGGCTGTGCCATAGCCAAGGGTGGTGCCGAGCCCAGGTGTGGTGCCGAGGCCAGGGGTGGAGCCAAGGCCAGATATGGTACCAAGGCCAGGAGTGGGTCCTGGTTGCTGCGTGTGGAAGCTGGGGAAGTTCTCCAGGGTTGGCTTGCTGGGTGTGTCCTCAGTGTAGTTCAGACCAGGAATGTACTGCGGCTTGGGGCGAGGCACAGACACTGACAGGCCACTGTTATCATCTAGAAACATTCACAAATGCTCATTAGTTAATGTGTGTATTGAGTTCTTGTTCAAAACAAGATTTCCGTTATGTCCATTATGCATTTAACACAAAAATTATGCATCTGTCAGTATTCAAACCATTGTCTAACAGTGTAGCAGCAGATTTGCGGTGTCTGACAGTGTGCTCCCTTTTTAAACAATATTGTCAACAGTAAATATAGGAATGATCCAAATGCACTGTCAGCTCAATGAGATACACATGCATGCCAAATATCAAGTTGCAATGATCAATATTATAGTTTAAACCTATTTATTTTAGCTGGATTGCATCGAAAGCTGTAGACTTATATAAACGCTCTCGAGTCTGTTTCCTGGGACAGAACCAGTACTTGGTGTCTTTGGGGGATATGAAAGGAACGCTCCCAGTGGGGTTCGAACCCATGATCTCCCGATCGCTAGGCTGACACCATATCCACTACGCCACGGCGATCTTGAAATCTGGATCAATATTGCAAAGGTTATGACAAAACTTTAACCTAGGTTAAAGTTTTTGGTTAAAGTTTTGAACAGACAGACAGAATGACAGACAGACAGGCCAAAAAACAATATACCCCCCTTTTTTTTTTTAAAGCGGGCATAAAAAAGAAAAAATAAGCAATCTTAGCTTTGGGAAAGGATCAGACAATGGGACCCGTGACAGCAGTAGAACAAGTTATTGAGCTTGGTCAGTGACCTCATACAATGATCTCCAAACAAGCAAATTCGTTGAATTGATACAAATTTTTATAGTTAAATTCATTTTAATTAGTAAATACTTACCTGCTATCTGATAGCTACTAATTCCGAAGGAACGTATTTTATCCGGAAATTTAAAATTTCTGTCCTAAATCCCGTCCTGTCATAAACCAGTCTCGGTCACAACGGTCACACAGTACGGTACAACCGACACTGGATATTACCCAGGATTCACTCTTATTCCAATAAATAATATAAAAATATTAGGCGAAGAGCGGGGTGGGAGGCGGGACTCAACGATAGCAGGTAAGTATTTACTAATTAAAATGAATTTTACTATAAAAATTTGTTTTAATAGCATAAATACGTTACCTGCTATCTGATAGCTGATTTTGCAGCTGCGGCGGGAAGGTTCGCGTATAGCTCCCCAATCCCTATCCGAGCAGAACCCATATACAGGGTTATCAGCTAATGATAGCAGAACCCATATCAAGGGTTATCATCTTATCTTCGTTAGTACGGTATTGACATGACTTCTCGGATAAGAGTAAGTATGTCAATTTCGTAGAAGACACCGCCGTTTGTGGACCCACAAGGGGGCCCAACAAATAACAGTAGTCTTGTAGGCACTCAAGAGAACGAAGATAAAAGGAGGGGAAGGTGGTCGGCATCCTCCAGAAAGCATCTTTGAGCACGTCAGACAATAGGCTGTAATAATTATACGCCCACGAAGATGACAGAGCTCGTAATTCATGCGGTCTGCTCTAAAAAAGGGATGAATCCCTAGATGAGAGAGAAGAGTAAGCCTTTAGTAGTAGAGGCTACCCAACGAGAATAGAAGCCGAAGACACATCCCCCCCCTTTTTA
>VMBQ01000196.1:304581-323248 GCA_007657795.1 Dreissena rostriformis
AAAAAGCATTTTTTCAAGATACAAAGGGCCATTACTCCGTATTTAACAGATGGTGTACAATGCCATTTGGCGTGCATCATCGTCTTATCCATATATATACTCATACAAAGTTTCAATGAAATCCGCCAAAGCACTTCCAAGATATGGCTCCGGACACAAAAGTGCCTATAGTAAAAAGCATTTTTTCAAGATACAAAGGGCCATAACTCCGTTATTAACAGATGGTGTACAATGCCATTTGGTGTGCATCATCCTTTTATCCATATATATACTCATACCAAGTTTCAATGAAATCCGCCAAAGCACTTCCAAGATATAGCTCCGGACACAAAAGTGCCGGACGGACAACGCAAAAACAATATCCCTCCGCCTCTGGCGGGGGATAACAAGCAAGCAGTTTCAAAGAAATACCTGTGGTAGAAACACTGATATAAAGATATTGAAAACAAACTGTTTTAGGTGGATTGTTTTACCCCATCTTATAATCAGCTCCATGCAAATACAATCAAAGGGACGAAAACTATGGGATCCCATCTTGTAGTCAAATCATCTTTCAATTTGGTTAATACGATATTCCAATCTGATACTGTTGGATGATTACAATTATTGCCACAATTAATTGTTTATTATTTATTGTGTAGAAAATACATGTCAAATTAAACTTACAAATCTTGTGTGCCTTGCATTCGGCAATAAAATTGTTGATAGAGAAGTCCCCGTCTCTGTCCAGGGTCCACAGCCTCAATTCCACCTGCGTGTGTGGAAACGTACACTTCTCTTCCGACACCTTGCAAGGCTTATTCTGATTAAACTGAGTGCACACTTTGTACGTTCCGTAATGACCCTTTACGTCCGGCCTGCATCTGACTTTCACCCAATTGATGCCCGTTATGTCCCTCTTCTTCACTATCAGCACGTCCCTGGCACACTGATGATTGGTGTTTATGTACTGAAACGCCTTAACGCCCTCGCCGTTCTTTACGAAGCATCGGTTACACACCATTTTGAAATCATAGGTGTCCGCGATGGGGAACACTACCTGTGGCCCTGGGGTGGAGGCCGGAGAGGGCGTGGAGCTTGTTGTGTTTGGGGTCAAGGTCGTGGCCACTTTAACGGGGCTCTGTGATGAGCGGGAGGTGCGCCGAGTAGACTTACTGATGGCGCTTCCATCCTCCTGACGAACTATGAACGAGAAACAAGAGTAAGTGAGCGTGACATTGCCTATGGAAACCATCTCGGCAAGTTGCTCAAAACGGCCACTTAAGCTTATTGCCGCTCACTTCGGAATTAAGTGATTTACGTATATTAAATAGTACAACTTTAAAATCTGCATTCATTTTTAACAAACCGGTATAAAATTATATTTTAATTTTTGATAATAATGTTTCTTGTTCTTTTGTTGTATAAGTTTTATAAATGTCTAAATTAAGCATTGCTTAGCTTCAATAACTGGCCGTTTAAGGTTTGAGCAACCAGATCCTGTTAACCAATAGGACAAGGGTAAATGATGGTATGCTAGGAGATTTATAGCAAATGTAACACTGTTCATAGCAAGAAAGTGCTCTACAAGAAATTTGAAAATTACCTAATTCTTGCTGTCTGAATACCTAAACACATTGCAAATCAATCCTCTTAAAAGGTCAATCAAGTGCCACTAAATTTAATATTGGACAATTTTGAGCATTAAACCAGTCAAATTTAAACTTCACATAAATTAATTATATACAAATGAATATCATAGAAAATTTGCATATTTTTATAAGAACTGACATAAATAAAACAAAAAAAAATAATGAATTGATATCCCCCCGCCAATTTCAAATTTTGTGACAGACGGAATGAGGGACAGAATGACAGACCAAGGCCAATTCTATATCCCTCCGACTTTGGCGAGGGATAATTAGTTGATAATTGGCATTATATAATAAACAGAGATAACAAATGTGATCCATACATAACCATGTTTAAAGAGCACATAATTTTTTAAAAGCCAAAATGGACAAAAAAGTTTCCTAATTAAGAAAATGAGAAAATCAGCCCAGAAATCAGCATTGAACTAGTGTGTAAATTGATTGATCATGTGACTCATTGATCCGTGTAACACAATGGATATCTCTTAATTCGTATTCAAAATATTAAGCGTTTTTTTATGAATATGAGCATAGGTTACAGGCACTATAATTTTGAAAAATTTATAATTAATTAATAAAATTGAATTATTAATTTACTTGAGAATATATGGGGTCCTGACAAGGGTATTTTATGTAGGTCGATAAATGTGTACTTTGGCCACTGTCTATAGTGGTCTCCCTTTTATTTCCAAAGCATCGAAATCTTCAAATTCTCCATAATCATCCTCTCAAAAAAAAAATGTTTAATACAAAATGGACTAATTGGGATATTACTCCTCGTACTTTGAAAAAAAACAATTGGGTGAGCTTAGAGCTAACTACTTTAAGCATAAAAACAGAATGCTTTACAATCCTTCTTCAATGAGGATTTAAATAATACTTTGGTTGCACAGCGGACAAAATGCAAATATAAAACTGTTGAACTTTCAACATTTATACACACATTTCAATGTGATTACATATTTTCACCTTATCAAGTATAACTTATCATCTCAAATTACTCAACCAGTGTTGTCAATAACGAAGTATGCAATCTCAAACAAAGACTTGTTTTCATATTTTATTCGAATATTGTAATTGCTATACAAAAAGTTGCTACCTCCTTCACACTCATATTAACCTGCTATTCAGTTTTTGAATTGAAATTTGGGGTACAAAAATGCGCATTATATATGGCAAAGTATGGTAATTCAGATAAAAGTTGTCATTCCAATCCAGTTCTAACCTGCAGGAGTTCCGACAGACGGGGAGAAGTTATCCAGACCCATTGCAGGAGTGGCAACCTAGGATCAAACCATAACAAGAATAATTAATGATTTACTATGATCCTTCATATATCACATAATACTGTACAATAATGTTTTTGATACTTTCATGTGGTTTATATGAAAATTTCAGTAATTTAAAAGTGGTAATTAACTCAACGTCTCCAAATGTGAAGAAAAACACTGAAAATTATCGAAACTTTTCACTGATTTACTTTGAAATGAATTTGTTATAATAAAGTCATGACATAATTCACACAAAATACTACAGTTTTAGCCTTTTAGAATGTAAACAAATGGAAGATAAGCATTAAACAACAAGAAACGTGGCAAAGAAAACCAGGTTTTCAGTGGTTTATATATTAATTTAAATTAAACTATTTTGCAAACCCAAGCTGCATGTGCGTTTGCATGTAAGGTACCTACTTGCAAAATTTCAGTGCAATACCTCCAGCCAAACTCAAGTTATTGAGGGGCAGCAGTTTTTTTCTATTTCTAATAACAGTGACATTGATCTTTACCTAACTGGCCCCAAATGGAATCCTAAGCTATCAATACATGTAAGCTACATATACACACAATGGCAGTACAATACCTCCATCAAAACTCAAGGTATTAAGCAGAAATATTGTTTTTTAGCCACAGTGACCTTGACCTGACTGACCCCCAAATGTAATCCCAAGCTAGTTCTGCATATAAGTATGCTAATTACACACAGAATTTTAGTACAATACCTCCATCCAAAAACTCAAGTTATTGAGCATTAGCCATTATTCAATTTTTTACAAACAATGACCTTGAACTTGACCTTTCTCAAGCAAGGTCTCCATGCAGGCTTCCTATATGCAAAGTTTATGAACTTTATGTAGGAACTTTATGGTCCAGGCAAACTAAAGTTATTGCCCAGAAACCATCTGTTTGACATGGACCGCTAGCCTGCTATACCCGAAACCAGGATTCAAAGAAAATTTGTTGGTTTTGGTATATTATGAATTTTAATCCATGTGTAATCATAGAATGTTTTGTATTTTCCTGATATTAAGACGGGAAAAAATACCTTAGAACTTCATTCAAAGTTGGGGACCTGTCTAGTCTAATAAGTCCTAAAATTTATCTCCAAATTTTTCATAAAATTTCTGAATGTAAAGTTTAATCAATACAGTCAAAAAAGTCAGCTGAAAATGACAGCATATACAGTATTTTGGGGATAAATTGTTTATTTAATGTGTATGTTACCTTAATATATATATTTATATATATATATATCCAAATGTATAATAAAAATATGCATTTTACGATAGAAGACACTAGAAAACCGCTTTTTTGTGCATTGACAATATTTGTGATAAAAGAATGACTACTCTATTTATTGGCATAAATATTATTTTTTCCGATCTCAGGTGATTAAAAATTAATTATAAACCGAACCCACAAAATATACTCAATATCATCACTGGGCAAAATAGCAGGAATTAATATTAAACATGTTTATTAAACATGATTCAAAAATAAAATTCTCCAAAAGTTAAAGATTTCACTGAATTCAAGTTGTTTGCAGACAATGAATTGAGACCCCTTTCTTTAATTTTGTAATTATTTTTTACATTTAAGCGAGTAGATTGAACAAATTTTGTATTAATTTCAATCACAAATATTTTGCAATTAAAAAAATGCATCCAAATAGGTTTTAATTCTTGCATTTTGTATATGTTGTGAAAATATAAAATGTGCCCTTTTTTTTGGATGGGGGGTTCCCAGTTTCACCTGTATGCTTGTCTCCCCATCGTCATCGTCATGTGGGAAGCTCCAGGAACTAGTCTCCTCTTCCTCGGGAGGCGGGTTGATTGCCCAGCTGCCTAACCCAGACTGGCCCTTGAATGATTCTTCCTTACGTACATCTGCAACGATAGGCAAACGTGTGATTTTGTTAACAAATGTGTGATTTTGAAACTATAAGACCACAACAATTACAACCATTCTTTTTACTTCAAAATGAAAAATCCAAAACAAATTGTAGATTGCTTTAAAGTTTATTAAAAAATCATTGGTCATTAATCCTTAAGTAAATTACACTATCATCATACCAATTAAAAATCTTATGTTTTGATTTTTTATGATATAATGATACATAAATATGTTTAGTTCTCCAACCTACTACTCATTTGAACGTTGCTGTTCATTTGTCTCTTTCAATTCTGTTCGATACCTGTTTGGCACTGAACAATTAAAAGACCTTAATTGAAGCTTACAAAAAACAATCAGCCTTATTGTGACTATTGATATACTTTTCTATTACTATTTTCACCATACTCATCAACATAACAAAGCAATTAATCCACTCAACAAGGTGCTTATCCCTTTCTACAGAACAAAACCTTAGCCCAAAAGTAAATTACACACGTTCAAAGACATACATACCATTATAGAGGGTTGCAAACTTGGTGTCACATGTTCACAGGCAGACATACCGTTATAGAGGGTTGCAAACTGGGCATCGTCCTCTGGTCCAGGGCTGCCACTTGACCCTTCGCTCTCTACATTGAGATCTAGGTCCGGCACTAACTTCACTGGTCCACCTTTGTTCTTCTTCTTGCCTTAGATATGGATACCAAAAGATGATAAAACTGTCCCCAATTAATCGATTGCTCCACCCACTTATTTATTATTTATTTTACGTATAATGCTCAATACGACCACATTCTTTGTTTGTAGGATGAAAAGGTGGAGATAAAGTGGTATCTGATAGGCTAACCAATTAGTCTGATTGGCAGCTGGCAAGTGGTATATTTTCAGCTCAAGTCTGAGTCTACACTTAAAGTTGTTGGTGTTCTCTTAACACATGGATCACCTTGGCGTAAAAAATCTGGACAAGATATCCATATTTTGCAAATATTTTTGTTGAAATTCAACTAGATCAAGGTTTGTAGTTGTTGTTTTTTAACTTCATGTTATGTTTTTTTTATGACAATTGAAGAAATATAATAACTCATTTAGGTTTCAGACACATGTAGATTGCTCATAATTGTCATAATTTATATGTGTCACAAACCAAACCTTAATGCAGATATCACCAAAACTGTATCATGATTGCGCTTAAATATCACAAAATAGTCCATAATTGATAATGACCTTGTGACCTTTAATGGCCAAGAACATCTCATATACATGAAACATGGTAAAAAAACAAACTGTTGCATTAAACATGCAAATCTAAATTCAAGACATATGACATGAAACTGATAAACATTTTATACAAAACATGCTCAATGTTCCTGTAATTACTTGAAAAAGTTTTTGGACACCCTCTTTTTCAGCCATAATAATTTGAGACTATTTATTTTTTAACACCCAGATATTCATCTAAACAAAAACTCTTAATTTTCGGACAGTTGAATTTTATATAAATGCACAAATTTGAGTTAATCCAGTGACACATCACATGTGTCTTTTAAATCAGATGACCCTCATAAAACCTGGCAGATGAATGTGAAAAGTCAGTGGAACGTACAAATTGAGTTATTTCAGTAAATTGACATGTATACTGCTATAAATGGAAAATGGTTACACTTGATGGCTTAGAGATAAATTGTGCATTTGAAATGATCGTAGTAAGCAAATAATGATTACATTAATTGTTTTCTATCATTTGTGGCATTAGATCCAATTATGATAATCTGATTGCTTTTGAACATAAGTGTTTAGTTAATAAATGACATTAAATAATTCAGTCATCTTAGGCAAAGCGATATGTTCAAAACATATTGCCCATATTGTAAGATATTACAGACAATGAATCAAGAACATTAACCAAATTAATAATTTCCACTATTTATTTTAGTTTAATAATCTACGGTTCATTTTACAATTTACTACATTATCTATAAATAAACTCATTTCATTTTGCCCCAGTCCATATGCCTTTCTACCAGTAAATATAGAATCATACTCATTTCCCTCTGATCAATAATTGTATAATTAGAATGCTAACCAGCTGGAATATTTGAAATTAAATACAAGAATATACAAATGTTTATGCAATAGGCATAATGTCATATGGTCCCTAAATTTTTGGGGGAATTTAATGTGGATAATTAAGGTACAACTGATTCATAATTCTTATCAGATGACATGGCCAACAACATCAACATTGATGAATATTTTTAAGTCAGTATTGCACCACAATGATTTCTTATTTACCCAGCATGAAATTTAAATGTATTACAGCGTTGTTATTGTTTTACAGATGTAGCTGCTATAAAGACAATGAGGAAGATATTAACGTTCATTCACTATCTCAACAGAATAATGCTTCTCGGCTTTCACAAGAATGTAACAAAATAATTTCCTTCTATTGTCTACTGGCACTATCAAGAAAATACCTTATCCATATAGTGCATTACAGATGCTTACGAAAACTAGAGCTTTGTCACAGACGTGACGTATACCACCATATGCTGCATTGACACAGAATATTTTGCATGCTGTCTTCACAAAACAATAGAAGCTAATTTATGGCAATTTTTAAGAATTATTATGCCATTATCATTTATGGCCATTTTGACCTTTGAACTCTTGAATTCTTTCGCATGACAAGCCGTCCAATGACTGTGAACAAAATTAATGCACAGAGTAATTTTAAAATCTCACAATGAATTAAAATCTCACAATGAACCACATAGGTATGGCCCGGACAAGCTGATTTATGGCCATTTTTTACCTTTGAACTCAAAGTGTGACCTTGACCTTGGAGATATTGACGTAATTCTTTCGCGCGACACACCGTCCAATGATGGTGAACAAATGTACCAAATGATTTTAAAATCTAACGATAAATGACATAGTTATGGTCCGGACAAACTTTCAGTTTAAAACCCACTAAGTGACCCCGTGACCTAGTTTTTGACCTGGCATGACCCATATTCAAACTTGACCTATACATCATCTAGATACAACTTCTGACCAAGTCTGGTGAAGATCGGATGAAATTTCGGGACAGACAGACCACAGACAGACAATGTCCAATAATTTAAAAAAAAAAAAGAGATGTGTTTGTCAGAAACACAATGCCCCCTACTGCACCGTTTGTTTTTTTTTACCTTTGACCTTGAAGGATGACCTTGACCTTTCACCACTCAAAATGTGCAGCTCCAGGAGATACACATGCATGCCAAATATCAAGTTGCTATGATCAATATTGCAAAAGTTATGACCATTTTTCGAAACCTAAACGCAAGTGTGACAGAATTTCAGAAGGACAGACAAACAGACGGACGGACAGACGGACAGTGCGATCAATATATGCCACCCTACCGGGGGCATAAAAAACAACGTCAAACCACTTACCCTTTTTATTCATCTTTTTAGACTCCAAATGCTGAAATTAAATGTACAGGTATAATAAGAAAACTAATATAATTTTAAAATTTATATTCAATAAAAAAGTTCACAAATCATTTTGATATTTACTAGTCCCATGTATCTGACTATCACTAATATAACCGATAATTTTCTATTTAGGATCCCACAAATGGGTGAACATTTGATAACCTATTTTTTACAATGATCAGTTACAAACATTATCTTCCTCGCAGATAACATGCTATCAAACAAAACTCTGAGTGGTAGGAAAACAAAAGGTAAACAAATGAGCCTAGCTCTTTAAAATCAGGGCTTAATGCATGCGCGTAAAGTATCATCCGAGATTCGCCTGTGCAGTCTACACAGGCTAATCAGGGACGACACTTTCCGCCTAAACTGGATTTTTGTTTAGAAGAGACTTTATTCAAAGAAAAAACTATATATTTAACGGAATGTATCATCCCTGATTAGCCTGTGCAGACTGCACAAGCTTATCTAGGACGATACTTTTCGCACATGCATTAAGCCCAGTTATCTCAGAATGCGGCTCAAATAATAACAAAGGGTATATTACTTTCTGAGTGACGACCACGTTGGTGCCTGCCAGCCACTCGTTCTCAGGATCAGGCCCGCTACTTGGAGGGTATGGCTGTGCTGACTTCAGGGACGCCTCGGCTACCTTGCGTACAAACCCTGGCTTCACCAGGGGCTCCAGATCATCTATGAGTTCTTTTAATGCCTAGAAATAAAACAAAAATATTTGTTATAGAAATGGATTTTTCCCTATAATGTGGTGGAGTTGGTCAGTTCACCTATACACAGAATGTGCTGAAGATATCAAATGTACATTTCAATAAAATCTCATCACATTCAAAACTTAGTATATAAAAAACATTTACTAATGATTTTCCCTATACAAGTTAATGTAAAACTGGGGACCAGTTTTGACCCTAAGGGGCATATTTTGAACTAACTTTGTAAAGGATCCCTCCATGAAACTACATACCAAATATATAACACATGGGCCTTGCGGTTTAAGACAAGAATTTCCATATATAAGTCAATTTTAAACTAGTGGCCCTTGGGCCAAGGCCACTTTTTACTCCTTGGACATCAAGAACAAAATTTGTAGAGGACCTCTTGATGATGGTTTTTCCTTAATAAGGCTATATAAAACTGGTGACACCTGTGGCTTGGCCAGTTTTTTCCCCGGCCTTGGATCAAGATTTGAACAAACTCGGTCGAGGACCTTGAAACAATATTTCACGCCAAACCTCAGGGCCATGCATTTTCAGAGATTTTTTAAATTTCACTTCATACATGTTAGGGCAAGGCCAATATCGACCCCAGAGACATGATTTGAACAAACTTGGTAGAGGATTACCATACGATGTAAAATTCCAAATATTAAACCTCTTGGTCTTGTTGTTTAAGAGAAGTTATTTTGCTCAATAAGTCTTATTAAATCTTGTGACCCATGGGGCATGGCCATTTTCTTCCCCAAGGTCATGATTTAAACAAAGTTGCAGAGAATCACAATACGATGTAACATACCAAATATTTTAACCTCAGAGGGTTGCAGTTCCAAGAAAGAAGATTTTGAAGTTTCCATTCTTTTAAATCTATTTTTAGCCCTCATGACCTACATATGCAGCGGATCAGAAAATAATTTTTTTGAAACCTAGGAAAGAGCGTAATCCAAGGATCATTCCAGTGAAGTTTCATGAAATTCTGCCATGCAGTTAAGGAGATGTAGTTTGAAGTCAGAGTTGACAGATAAACAGAAAGATAGACACACGCACAGACAGTTAGACGCACCCACAGACATACTGACAGACAATAACAATCCCAACAGCCCGTGGTGCTCATGGTGAGCTTAAAACAAAATAAAAAGATGTATTGCTTTATTCCAAGTCATCTAAGATTATTTAAATTGTGTGCCAGTAAATTATTTTCTATGTGGGTTTTTTTCCACAAAGCGAACTCAGTTTCATTTACACAATACTGTATAGCAGCCTGAACTATCATAAATTACATATACATGTATTAATTCTTCACAAATACTCTTTATCTGAGCATGTAACAACTCAATTTTCAGAAATACATAACCCCTTATCTTAAAGCATGTCCCTTTTTGCATGCAAAAGATAATTATTTGAGCCACCTGAATATACCCAATTTTTTACAAAAGCTTATTTGTAAAATGAAACTAAAATTAAGTATAATTGGGAATGTCGGTTTAACAATGCCATTCATTGCTAACTGCCTTATTATTTCTTGGCCCATTGACAAATCACGATTCATTTGTATCTTTTAGAGCATGAAATCATGTGTATCGGAGACATGTATTCTGTATTGTTTAAAATGAAACAACCAATCATGCATTCAGTTCCTTACATTACTAACTCTGGTGCTATTTTATTACAAACACAAACAGAAAGACTTGTGTTTATGTTCATTTAAAAAAATATATATATTTGTTTCCCCCTTTAATATGAAATTATGCTTGAATAAGAAAATATTTTAATGAGCATAACAATATAGTATAAAAGTATAATCATTGTATAGTAAAACACAATATAACAATCATGAACATTTAAACATTAAATAGAAAAAAGAAAGTTAAAGGTGTCATATTATACTAGTTAATATTTTAAGAATAATCAGAAATTAATTGGCAGTATGAAGAATTTCTGCATATTTTTTTGGCCACAAATAGTTTATTACCATTTATTCTAAATACAGAACCTTGAAGTTGTGGTCACCACTGAGAGAAATAAACTTATCAGAGTGAAATGAACTAAAACAACAAAACTAAGCATTACACTTATTGTATAACAAGAGCACCGTCGAGCGGATGCCAAGGCTTGGCTGTGGTTGCTTGGATTTATTTTTTTTACCTTTGACCTTAAAGGTCATCATTGACCTTGACCTTTTCACCACTCAAAATGTGCAGGTCGATGAGATACCCATGAAAAAAAAAAAAAAAAGGNTAATGCAAAAGGTATGGCCAATGTTAAAGTTTTCGGACGACGACTACGACGATGACTACAACGACGACGACGTGGCAGATGAGAGGGCTATGACAATACCTCGGGTTTTCTTCGAAAAAAGCCGAGCTAATAATAATATACAAATAGAAAATACCAGCATTTTGATTTATCATTCACTACATTTCTAACAAAAAGTATAGACTATGACAAGAATATTTTTTGATATAAGAAATGTGTCTACTTATTAACAAGATTGTGTTGCTTTATGTTTATAAAGTTAAACGTACCTAATTTAGCCATACATTCAATTTTACCATCCTGTAATCCAAACCTTCAATTTTATAGTAAATTAATATAACAGGATATGTACTTTGTTATCAGTACTTCCTACTACAGTGCAATTACATGTTATACTAAACTGGTTTTCCAATTTTATCTAACAAAAATTACAACTCACACTATTTAAAATAGATTGCTATGTATAGAATGTAGGGAAATCCAGTCAGCACATAAAAATAGAACAAGCTACAGTAAATACTGTTCTCAAAATATTACCCAATGCTCTTGCAAAAATTGTAAATGTGGTAACAATAACATTGCTGAAAAGAAAAACCAAACCATGCAAACACTGCGTTTCAATATATATGATAAAAATTGGAACAAGAGGGTCATGTCAGCCCTGGTTGCTCACCTGAGTAGTATTTATGTTAAGCATAGAGCATTGTTTTGTGAACAGAAAGGATTTGTTGTTAAGGCAGATACATGAATATGCGTAGTAAGTTTTGTTTGTTTTTCAATTTATGTCTATTTGTTTTTAAATAGATATTTGTAATCCATTGCTTCAAAGCTAAATGTTGGATATAAATGTGGCCAATACAGAGTTAACAAGGTTTCACTATAGCCATATAAGGAAAAATATTTTCAAAAATAAGCCAAGATATCATTAGACAGGGGTTGTTATTGACCTTAAGTCCCAATCCTTAAAATCAGCCGGGATCCAGGGGCCCTAGTTGGGGGTTCAGGGGGGAGAGCCCCCCAAAGCAAAATAATTTTAAGCCTTTGAGGACCTAAAAAGTACATCCTTGCTATGTCAAATTTTATTTTATTGCTACACTTAATGTATTGAATGATAGACTAAAACTTGACCTTGCTTTTAACACATCATTAAAAGCCTTTTTTCCATGTTCAATATGTCCGGAGTCCTTACTTATTTTAGTTTTTTTTATAGTCTTTCTAGATGCAATTTCTGTAGAATACAATGCAAAATATTTTAAACCAGATCATCCGTATCACCACATGTGTATTCGTCATTCTATTAAAACAATTTAATTAACGTCACAAATAATTTAAAATCGAGGAAAACTACTGTATCCGAAAATAACAGCCCGAAAAAAATTTCCTGTGTTGCATATGAAATTCAATGTGCATATTGTTTGACTGCAGAAAATGAAAACCAGTTAACTAGCAAATAGTAATAATCATTATATAATTTAGTTAAAATAATGCTTTACAACAGGCTACCGCAGTGCTTTACTTTGCTAATCGATCACTTAAAATATTTCAAGATGGTGGACATATGCACAGTTTGGTTGCCAAGTTGCAAGATTTTCGGAAAGTAGCGAAGATTTTCCGTCAGTTTCCGTTCATGAAGTGCCATCAGCTTACCAACCAGAAATAAATAACTTCCGAATTCGGTAGTGCCCGGATTAACCGCAAGTACCCGGATTTAGCAGTTGGTCACCCATATACTTCGTACGGCTATGTTATTTGCACCCAAACCCCCTAACCCCCTAAAAACAAAAACTCCTCAGATTTATAAATATCTCCAAACTGGTCTGGGAGCCTCCTAATCTGGATTTCCAGATAAATCCGGAATTTTACAACCCCTGCATTAGAACAAATTATCTTACCAAAGTTTGGTGAAGATTAGATTGTAATTGTCACTTTTAGAGTGTTAACAAGGTTTTACTCTAGCTAAATAGCAACTCTGTTATATCAGGTCAGTTATATCGCGATGTCAAATATAATGAGAGTCAGCCGTAGACTCCATTTTTTTTACCCACTTAAATTTCCTGTATAACCCGACATTCATAAATCCAGATTGTTTGCCTTTATTGTACATCACATTCATGCTTGTGTATTGCGACAAACAATAACCCCACTTGCCCACCATCAAAGGTCATTTCGCGTGTCACTTTCGACAACATTCTCTATTATATTTGCTCATTAATTTTTTATCAAAACAACATAGCACATCATGCACAAACAATTTTAATTACAGATTTTTTACATGACGAAAATCCTCTTTCATAAATGCCTAAAGTTTGTTATAAAAGTGGCATTTCAATGTCTGTTTTGCCTTGATAGATGATCACTAATCCTTTTATCGCCTTCTTACATGTATAACAACACTTACCAGGTTTGTGTAGTTTTTAACACCTTATCAGCGATAAGATCTATTGACTTTGTCACGCGCTCATGCTTTGTCGTTATGACTGCAGCCAATAATTGCTATTAATACACATTGTTATTGCTACTCAAAATTTAACTCGTCGACTGCTCCTTATAATTTATTAGACAATTGCTGGCTGAACTTTCTTATCATCGTATCGACGTCTTATTACATTAAACAAGGGACAAAATTGTCACAAAATCAGGTTTTAAATTTGGAAAAAAAAAAAGTCTGATAAAGAGAGAATGTTTAAAACGCACTAAGTGACCCCGTGACCTAGTTTTTGACCCGGCAAGAACCATGTTCGAACTCGGCCTTAAGATCATATACATAAAACTTCTGACCAAGTTTGGTGAAGAACGGATGGAAAGTACTTGAATTAGAGAGCGGACACCATGCTGAATGTTAAAAAACGCACTAAGTGACACCATGACCTAGTTTTTCACCCGGCATGACCCATATTCAAACTTGACCTAGACATCATCTAGATACAACTTCTGACCAAGTTTGGTGAAGATCGGATGAAAAAAAACTTGCAATAGAGAGCGGACACAAGCTTGTTCCGCCCGCCCGCCAGCCAGCCAGCCAGCCCGCCCGCATTCGCCAATCTAATAACCAGTTTTTTCCTTCGGAAACCTGGTTAAAAAATTATCATATCAAAGGCAGTTGCCGCAATCAGATTATTTACCCACACAATAGACGCTATGACATCAGAAGAAAGAGAACAACAATTTGTGTTTTTACTTTTCGCAACTCCAAACAACTGACTGAAGACTGTTGTTCACAGTTCAAAAATGACTTTCTGAGTGAAATATACTGGCCGTTTGCCGTTATGGACAGTTGACCATTATTCTCAAGTGTAATATAAAGTGATTTTTGTCATGGGGGGGAATCCAGACTGACCGTTGTCTGCGGTTGACCGTTGTTCTCAGTTGATAGCTAGGTCAGTTTTGACTGTATACTATGTTGATACAAATGGAAAAAAATATTTGAAAGGGACCGAATATTTAAGGACAGAACCCCAATATATCAACCACTTGAGGCCTGTGGACCCAACAGATTCAATGTTGATGTAAATGCCTGCTTTGAAATTAATTAACATGTCAAGGCATTTGTCTATGTAAGGTTATCTACTTACGGAGCTTGGTTGAATCTCGTGCCCTTTTCTTGCAGCTTCATAAGCCTCAGTGTAGTTCTTCATGCTTTTATAAGCCTGCGCCTGCCGGTAGTATGCCTTTATGTTCTTAGGATAGACAGCAATAGCTGGAAGAAGTGAAAGAGAAAAATGTGATTAAAAAGATCAAGAGTAATTTGGAAGCCCATTAGATTTGATAGCATTTCAACTACACTTCTTTTTAATCAACACTTCATATATTTGGTCAGTTAATGCTTAATAAGTTAAAAAAAAAAAAAAAAAAAAACAAGCTGAATGCTCCTGAATTATCATTTTGATCTCAAAGTATGATATTGGCCTTCTAGTTGGGGAAAACAGTTTAATTTGTTTGTTGAACAAGAGATATGTTTGTCTGAAACACAATGCCCCCTATTGCGCCACTTTGATTTTTTATTTTTTTGTTGACCTTTCACCTTGAAGGATGACCTTGACCTTTCACCACTCAAAATGTGCAGCTCCCTATGATACACATGCATGCCAAATATCAAGTTGCTATGATCAATATTGCAAAAGTTATGACAAAACTTTACCCTAGGTAAAAGTTTTAAGACAGACACCGAAAGAAACAATGACGGACAGACAGGCCGAAAACAATATACCCCCCTCTTCTTCGAAGAAGGGGGCAAAAAAACAAATCTCTGAATGTTCTCTCTTGATTATGTTCATTACAATCACTTTCACACCAAGCAACTTCACAAAAAAAGTTATTTTTTGCACAAGATAATTTAACAAAAGGCAATAACTCCATTAAAATCCAAGCAAGAGTTACGGTTCTTGTATTCCACACTTCCTCTGAAAGTCTTATATCATTATATGAGGTGTCAGTTGTCAGAGTCCCTTTAATTGTTTTTAAGTAACAGTCTGCACAAACATTATGCTGTGTAATTTGGCTTAAGGGCAACAAGTCAGTAAATCCTGATGAAAGAATTATGATTCTTGTACTAATGCCCTCCATTATTAAATTGGGTTTCATTTGAATCCTTTGCATATTTCCTTAGCTATGCTCCTCACAAGAAGGACTGAATGATGGCAGAAGGATGGGCGATGTGATAACTTTATGCCTCCCTTAAGGGAACATGAACAAAGTCATGAGTGTATAAATATGAAATTACATTTGATTCAATAAACATTGTTAATTCTGAATAAGAAACTATTTACCTGATGCGCAGTCCTGGATAGCCTCTTTGAACATGATCTGAAAAATAGATTAATTTGATATAGTAAGTAATTTGAAAGCAGAAGAATACAATGTTGGACTAGAATCAGTTTGCAGCTCAAACATGAACTTTAATTTTGAATTGTATTCCCCAAAATAAAATATTTAAGTGAAGACTATAGCATCCGTCTTTAATACCAAATGTTGACAAGATACAGATTAAAAATGAGAGTGCCCCTATACCAAAAGATCATCCAGCTATGTGCTCAAGGAGATAAAAGTGGCATTAAAAATAATTCAATTAATCAGTTTTGATTGCCAACTAGTGCAATAAATGTTTACCTTTTCCTTAAATTTTAAATACCTTTTATTGTAAATGCTTGATTAGATACTCCATTTGGTTAATTTATCCATTGACAAATCTAAAATCAAATATTCATTAAGTAAAATGAATCTTTAAAAATACTTAATTCCTACTCATGCCACTTTTATCTTTACCTTTTACCAAAACGCAATTTGACATTATATCCAAATGAAAATTTTAAGTTGTATACATAAATTCATTCCTTTACCTTTTCAAGTTATAAATATATGCCCTGCTTTGGGGAAAACAGAAAATCTTAAAAATTCCAATCCTTCCTCACGCCACTAAATCATTATACACATTTTTCCCTATTTCACTTTTACATACCAGTTGTAGTCACGTGAAATAAATGTTAAGGGCAATTCCCTTAAGTATCAATTTACCTTTTTCAAGCAGCAGAAAGCCCGGTTAGAGAAGAGAGACGATGTGAACTCCACCTCAACCTTGTGATAGAACCGGTTCTCCAGGATACGAACAACAAAGATGGCATTGCGGTAATGCATCCATGCGATGTCGTAGTGCCCCTCCTTGAACAGGGCATTTCCCTCCTCCTTAAGATCGTGAACCAATTGGAGGTGAGCATCCTGAAATACCCAGCATGCAACACTCAATATCAAGACATAGCGTTTTTGCAAGCATCTTGGAGTACCCATCATGCAACACTCAATTTAAATACACAGTTGTTAACTGTCGTTAATTTGTACTAAGCAATGCTTAATTAACTACAGTTTGTTTAAAATTGCAATTAACTGCCACTAATTAGCAACTTGAAATTATTAGTGGTACATGTATATGTATTAGTTTACATTCATATTAAACCTTTTCAAGCTGTACATTTCTTCTACATTAAGACTAATTAGCAATGTTATTTTTCCGAATTTAGAAAATTGTAGGTCATTAATTTCCCAATTTAACCCAGGTTCTTTTTCCCAAAAAGGTCAGAAAAAGACCTGAATGCCTTTATTGTCAAATATGTTTATTGGGGTCCACTTTTTAATTGACACACTGTTGTTGGGACCTATCTCTGACAGTGATGTTGCATGTTTGCTTTTTGCTAATTGAAAGGTCGATAATTGGGTAAACATCCAACAGTGTGATCATCCTTGTTGACCTTAATGTGTGACAAGAGTACCATGTTATCAAACCCATTTCTTGAAAAAAAATAAAAAATGGAAATCCACAAATATTAACTTCCCACGAAATTGACAAATTTTGAAAAACCATCAAATTTCATTTCATTCCAATATTACTGGTTTTATAGTACCTGGCACGCAAAATTCAATTTCAAGACAAAGTATTTTGATAAGAATTCTGAAATACCAAGCATGTGTTTCATTTTTAAAGTCAAAGACAATAATTCCATATTTAGAAGTATTTATTTATAATATATGTCGCATTCTGAGAAAACTGGACAAAAAGCATGTGCGTAAAGTGTCATTCCAGATTAGCCTGTGCAGTCCATAAAAGCCGAAATTGTCGTGCCTGATTAGCCTGTGCAGACTGCACAGGCTAATCTGGGATGACAATTTACGCACAAGCATTATGCCCAGTTTTCTCAGAAAGCGACACATATAATGTGAACATTAAATTGTTACCTTGCTCACTTTTGGCTCCCTATCATGCCTAAATAAAAAGAAATATATGCGTTAATTTACCTTGTTCGATCATAAATGTATAAAGCACATGCGCACATTAAACACAGATACAATAATATATAATAATATTGGTCCAGATAAAATGCGTTTCTGCGTAAAACACTAATGGAAAATCTCTAAATGTGCATGAAATTAAAACTTTAATGAGAAAACAAAATTATGGCGAAATCCACCGTAAGCATCCAGAGCTATATATAGGCATACCACCAGTTACAATTGTGAACAATGAAAGAGTAACCCCGTAAATCAAGGCTTTGAAATCTTCCGGCTATTAGCATCTGTGTCTGTCCCATAAAAAGCCTTTTAAGAGGATTTTGAGCTAGGGCAAAATTTCTCAAGAGTGTATAACATGTTAAAAACGAGTTCAGTAAAAAATGTTTCAATCAATTATCAATTCATGTACATATACTTAAATATCATTCAATAGGCTGGAGGGAAATGTCTTTTGTGTTGAGAAAATCAGACAGAGTTTCAATGATCAGAGTCTTCCAGGGCTGTCGATCTCCGTTTTTTGGGGCCGAATATCGGCCCCGTCCTCCATCAAAAAAGTATACTTTTTTCCCCTTTTTTGGAAAAAAAATCCCCCTACATTTTTTTTTTTTTTTTTTTTTTTTTTTTT
>VMBQ01000196.1:326996-364414 GCA_007657795.1 Dreissena rostriformis
GCATAATCTTAGTGACAATACTCGGTGGAAAATTCCAAAAGAAACGTAAGAAATAAATCCGACAGTCAGAATGGGAGCATATGTTTACAGAATTATCAATAAAGGTCTTAAGACCAACAATACAAAACCATACTCATCATACGTCAAATTAAAGAAACATGATTACATAGGCATTGCACCTCTACGTTCCAATTGTCACCTTGTCATCGACTCCAAAGACAGAGCTGAAATCTTATTCAACCCGTTTCATTCAGTTTTTACCAAGGATGATGGCTCACAACAGACACCAGTACTCTCAGGCTTTATTACAGAAAACATCCCTACACTTGTGATCGGTAAAAAAGGCGTACACAAACTACTAAAGAACCTTAAGGTCAACAAAGCTGTAGGGCCTTGACCAAGTACCACACAAAGCCCTCCAGACCTGTGCTACGGAGCTAGCCCCAGCTATAACCGCTGTCTTCCAGCAATCAATCAACACTGGAAAACTGCCAAAAGATTGGAGAGATGCCAACATAGCACCAGTTTACAAGAAGGGAGACCGTCGCGCAGCTGAAAATTACCGCCCTGAATCCCTTACCAGTGTCACATCCAAACTTCTCGAACATATCATCTGCCACCACATTATAAACCATCTTGACAAACACGCAGTTCTAACCTCCTTGAATCACTGCTTTCGCTCTGGTTATTCCTGTGGAACTCAACTAGTTGTAACAACCCTTGATCTACTTAACTTTAATGACCAAAAACAAACAAGTCGATACCATCTTCCTGGACTTCAGTAAGGCCTTCGACACGGTCCCACACCAACGCTTGCTACTGAAGCTTGAGAACTACGGAATCCGCGGTAACCTCCTCTACTGGATCTCGAACTTCCTCACCCGCCGAGAAATGTCTGTGGTTGTTGACGGGAAGAAATCACATCAAGTACCAGTGGGCTCCGGAGTTCCTCAAGGGACAGTGCTAGGACCGTCGTTATTTTTGTGTCACATAAACGACCTGCCAGAAGGTGGGAAGTCACAGATCCGACTTTTCAAAGATAACTGTCTCCTTTACAGACCTATAGACTCATTTAAAGATCATGCAATTCTATCAAATGACCTAGATAACCTTCAGAAATGGGCCAACGATTGGGGGATGGAATTCAACGAAAAGAAATGTTACTTAATAAGTTCCAAAACTAAATCAAGCTTCTTCTATTATATTAACAAAGAAATCCTCAAAAGAGTTCCCTACCTTAGTATTACCTTATCTGAAGACATGGAATGGAAAACCTATATTACCAATATAAAAAAGCGAGCTAACTCTACTCTTGAATTCCTAGGAATCCTCCTCCTCCTCCTCCTCATCCACATCCTCATGCTCATCATCCTCATCCTCATCATTATCCTCCTCCTCCTCCTCCTCCTCATCATCATGCTCATCCTCCTCCTCATCATCATCCTCCTCCTCCTCCTCATCCTCCTCCTCCTCATCCTCCTCCTCATCATCCTCATCCTCATGATCATCATTATCATCATAATCATCATCATTATCCCCTTCCTCATCCTCATCATCATCCTTATCCCCATCATCCTCATCATCATCCTCATCCTAATCATCAGCATCAACATCATCAGCATCATCAGCATCATCAGCAGCATCAGCAGCATCAGCATCATCAGCATTATCATTTTAAGTATTATCCGAGGTCGCCGTGGCGATCGAAGTGGATATGGTGTTCGCCTAGAGTTCACGGGTTCGATCCCCACATTGGGATCGTTCTTTAGAGTCTTTTAGTCCCAGGAAACGGACTCGAGAGCGTTTCAAATAAGCCTTAGGCTTTCGATTCAATCGAGCTAAAATAAATAGGTTTAAACTAATGCCGTTGCACATTTTTTTGTTGGATCTGTTTCGACACGTGTCATGTGATTTCCTGTGCAGTAGGGAGACATTAGTTGTGCAATTTAGCGCGGCGTTACCGAACATTTCGCGTACCTGATGTAAGCGTGCACCGCGGACAAACGTTAAATCCTTGTAATTTGGGAGGCGCTTTTCGGTATCGAATGTGACAGCAATGTGACAGTTATTTAACCATCATGGACAGTATGTACGTTTTTGTTTCTTTAAATTCTTGCTTGATATTTGCTTATGCTCGCGGTTTTTGGGACAAGTATGATTCCTTTCGCTTGAGGAGATTATAATGTTAATTTGAAATCGTATTTTTTTGTTGTAAGAGAATTGTTCAGCTTTGTTAATACAGTCATCCCGAATTTGGAAAATCAGTCCTTTGTTAATTTGGTGTAGTGGCCGCGAGACCTCGCTCCCCATATATTTAAGAAAAGCTTCCCCGATGGCATTTGCTTTGTCGCGCGGGAAAATAAGTGACACCGTCGAAAGGATGACAGTAATCCATAACGCCTGGATGGGGCCTGATTTGGAGGGGTTATACGAGGTCCTTTTTCCAGACTGGGGCTTTTTAGGGGATGAGTGATTAGGGCAGGAGAGGAGAGTTAAGAGCTCCCTATTTCACAACTGGGGAACCAATTGAAATATGCTCGACACGGGGTTTTGTGCTGGATTTTGCCCCTTGTAATTTAGGCGTTTCAGAGGACTTAGCGACCGCGGCGGCGAAAGTGATTTTCCTCATCATTTTTGAAGTATTACTATTTGCTATCGAAAGGGTGCAGTTTTTTGCCGATTGGAGTCTAGGTCCTTAATTGGTTAATAGGCCCTAATTGATAGTCAATGAAGAGTTTAATAAAGGAGATCGGTCCCTCAATTATGTTCTTTGTTCGGTTACTTGGTATTCTTAGATTGGAAGTGTTTAAAAAGAAAAGCGCGACCTGTTAATGTTTCGAATTTACCGCGCGCACGAAGTGATATGATTTTAATTAATAATAAGTAATTTGTATTTTTTTAGGACGAGTATTTCTTGCGTAATTACCTAATAACTTGTAATAATAACTAGAGCTTGGAGGAGGACTCTCGAAGAGTGATAATTGCACATGTATTCCTAGTCCTAATTGATCTTAATTGAGCAACATTTTTTATAAATCATTGTAATAACGAAATGTATGTCAAATCAGTACATACACCATTATTAAATTGTTGAAATTTAGTTATTGATCTTTGTGGATCGTGTAGCCTCCAAAAATGCTGTGTGTGTATTAAGAAGTGTATGAGGTCGTTCCGCGCCTGAGGGTGCATCATGTGGAGACCCGGAGTGTCCCAGCACTTCTATCAAATTAACGTACTAGACTCATGAAAGTTGAGACCTATTTTGAATTGTAGCTGCAATTTCTGGCTATTTTGTTGTTTTGTAAAAGATTTTTACATTTTGTATGGTATTGGGTTGTTGTGAGGGGGGGGGGCCGAGCCGGGGTACACAGAGGAAACCTAACCTGTCCGGTATGGTGACCACCAATCAAACTTACATGCTTCCGGGCACGTGGATTGAACCCGGGTCGCCGATGTGAAAAGCGCGTGTACAAATCACTGCGCTAACCGGACAGCCACTCCAAAAATGCAAGAAAGGTTTATGTGTCTTTGTTGCCATGTTTCAAAGAGAAGTATTTTTTACTCGTCTGCTAAAACAATGCAGACTAATCCATCTCTTTTCTGGATTATGAAACCCCATTTTCGAAGCCCATGAACAGAATATGTAAAATCAAATGTAAAGGCATTAATTAGATGCTCTGCACTAACCCTAACAAGAATTGTTGTTTACCCAATAGTCTCCAATTTTCTGCAGTAACCAACACACCAATTCGCGTTATCGTAGATCAAATGATTCTCTATTATATATTTCCCAAACGAAATGGTCGACGGGTCGACCATCCTGTGGAGATGAGCAAAGCAATCTTACGGTACTAAGTACATGGAACATTCTTGAACATCAATGATTTATATGATAATAGGTGCTACCTAATTGATGGACAAACGCTTATTTGATAGCCATGTATGCTAATACAACGAAATTCTCGTGCGCGCAGAAAGATGCCCATTTGCGTACACAAATGTTGACAAACAGTTCACTTTCTTTACTTTATATTGGCATGTTGTCTGTTCATTTATGAAGAATTAAGCTACCTCTGTGGGTAGAAAAGAATTGCGACAACGATAAAGCGTTGGGTGAGGTGAGGGTTAAAACCTTCATGATAAAAATTATTGAATGTAAGTTTGTTTACTCGTATATCTGTTTGTAATCATACATTTCTCGCGCTCCAGAGGTAAGGATCCATGTTCCTAGGCCCATGACAAACTGACCAACCAAGCGTGGTCATGACATTGCTTTCACAGGAGGCTATTATTCAATTCATTGCCGTTCGGGTAAAACTTTTAATTAGGCAATGTACCGCTGAACCATTCAATGTAACGATATACCATACATTTCAACTTTAAGTCTTTAGTTGAGCGTTAAACCTTGCAATGGCACGATGAACTATGTAATCATTGTAATGTAATACTTTACCATAAACTGTTACGGTGAAACATGCCAGAGGAAGCTGAACAATTAAATGAAACGTTGACCCACGCAGAGTAATGTTTAACCATGCAATGTAACGCTGAACCATGCGCTATGACTTTGAACCATGCAATCTGACTCTGAACCAGTTACTGTAACATTGGCCATGCAATTTAACGTAGAACCCTGCTTGTTATGGTGAATCATGCACTGTAACATTGAACCACACAATTTAACGTTGATATATTCAATGCAACGTTGCACCATGCGATGCAGCGTTGTACAATGTAATATTATGTTTAACTATTCAGGCTGACCCATGTAGTGTAACGCTAAACCATGCAATGTAACAGTTTGCCTTGCGGTGTAACCTTAAATCATGCCATGTAAATTAGAACAACGCAATGCAACGTTGAACATGGCAATAACGCGTGGACCATGTAATGTTACGCTTAACCATGTACGTTAAAACATGCAGTGTAACGCTGAACCTTTTCATGGAACATTGAAACATGCAATCAAACATTGAAACATGCAATCAAACGTTAAACCATGCAATGTAACATTGAACCATGCACATTCAGCGTAACGCTGAACCATTCCATGGAACGTTGAACCATGCAATGCAACATTGAACTGTGTTAAGTAACCTTAGACCAAACACTGTAATCTCAAACCATGCAGTATAACGTTAAACCATTCAGTGGAACGTTGACTCATGCATTGGAACGTTGAACTATGCAGTGAAACGTTAAACCATGCACCGTGGAATTGAATCATGCAATTCAACGTTGAACCAGCGTTTCTTTGGACCATGCGTACCGTTGATCCATGCATTACAACGTTAAACCATGAATTGTTACGTACGTTTAACCATGCAGTATAATTGTGAACCATACACTGTTACGTTGAGCCATGCCAACGTTTAACCATGCACTGTAACGTTGAACCAATGAATACAACTTTAAACCATGCGGTATAACGATGAATAATGTTATGTAACGTTTAGCCATGCACTGTAACGCTGAACCAATCAATACAACGTTAAACCATGCGTTGTAACGATGAACAATGTTATGTAACGTTTAACCACGCACTGTAACGCTGAACCAATCAATACCACGTTAAACCATGCGGTGTATCGATGAACAGTGTTATGTAACATTTAACCATGCACTGTCACGTTGAACCAATCAATACAATTTTAAACCATGCGGTGTATCGATGAACATTGTTATGTAACATTTAACCATGCACTGTAACGTTGAACCAATCAATACAATTTTAAACCATGCAGTATATCGATGAACAATGTTATGTAACATTTTACCATGCACTGTAACGTTGAACCAATCAATACAATATTAAACCATGCGATGTAACGATGAACAATGCTATGTAACGTTTAAGGTAGCGCATCCGTAATGATTTCCCGCGATTTCTTCTAAGATCGAAGAGCCTTTTTACCTGTTTACTTATGGATATCTAATTTAAGCCAATTGTGAAGTTGTCATGTCCGAGTGGTTACGGCGATAGACTAGAAATCTTTTGGGATCTTCCCGCGCAGGTTCGAATCCTGCCGACACCGCGTACTTTTTGCGACGCTTTTTATTTCTTTTCTAACGTAATTTGATTTAATATAGCATATAAGCTATGTTTATTGTTAAATATATTGCAATTTTTATGCACATTCTTCAATTTTTAAAATTAAAACAACGTTATGGCTAAATTGGGTGATTTACTGCTGAAAATGCAAATCATGCATGTTGCATTTTAATTTTTATTTCAAAAAGTAAACGGTAAATCTGTATATTGCTTGGTATTTTTGCTGTTTATAGTGTTTCTATAAAAACTTAGTTCAAAATATTACTTAAATGAAGCTATTTTGAATTTTATGACACTTTGTTTTTAACCAACCCAATTTCTACTTGGCTGAAACCACTGACATTTCATGGCGCTCTTCCATAGATACTAGTAACAAGTTATAAAAAATAAATGTCTGTAAAAGAATACTTATTTCATCTTGTTTAAACTTTAAACACCTTTACTGCATCTGTACACACCAACTGCATGCCCATATTTTGAAATCTGGATGAATTATGGAACTTTCATATACCCCAGGGGTGCAAATAAACTGGACAAAAGCCGAGCGTGGGGGTGGTTTTGAAAAAAACAGTATATTTTTTTAAAAAGCATGGAATGATAACCGTAAAATGTGCATGTAGTTCAGTAAAATGATGCTGATTAAGAAAATAATACATTAGATTATATTTGGAAAGGTTCCCATTACGGGTGCGCTACCTTAACCATGCACTGTAACGTGCAATCACGCAATGTAACGTTGAATTATTCAATGCATCGGTGTAACATGCTACGCAACGTTAGTTTAAACATATTTATTGGTTCCGAGTTGAAATACATAACATTCATGCGCATATCAAAACAATAATATAACCTTTCATGGATAAGAAGACAGGCATTTACGATGCTTATTTGAGTTCTGTTCCATGCTGGGGTTACAAGAGAAGAAAATGCAATATGAATCAGGTAGTTAAGGATGCTATTGTAAGAGTTATTCAGTTATTCTAAACCATTAATATATACAAAAGAAAGAAGTTCGTGTTGTCACACACCTATGAGGGATCAGGGGGAGAGGGATCGATGCTAACCTATATGTCTATATGTCAAAGAGTTGTGTTGCTGCAATGGAGCATTTGACACGCTGAAATAGATAAGTTTTGTGTTCAAGCCGATCATCTCCAAATAGTACATTGTTTAAAGTCAATGGACACGTCAGATTTGAGAGGAAGGAGTTGCGTATGTTATCAAAATTTGGGCACTGCAATAAGTAGTGGGATGTTGTTTCTTCTGCACCACATGAGCAAAGAGGACTATACGTGATGTTTCTGTGGTGTAACTCATAGTTCAATGTGCTGCAACCTAGACATAGACGGCAGTGATAGATCTGCGATTTTCAATTGCCGATGTAGTAAAAAATAACAGAGCGTGTGGTTTGTCTGGGTATTGGAAGAGAATTCCATAATCGGATAGGTGAGAACAGAAATGATGACCCGTACAACTGAGTCTTTCTGAATATTGTTGGAATATCGTTAATGCCACGGAGCGAACAGGTGTGATCATAATGCACGGGTATCAGGTTGGAAAGGTATGGTGTAGTATTTTTTTTTTCACTTTAAAAAGGAGAAGGAGATTGTTTTGGACAGCTTCAATTTCGTTACTGAGTTCAATAGAGCAATTGTCCCAAACGACTTCGCCATACTCCAAAAGGGGTCGGACAAATGAAAGATACATTCGCTCTAGACTTTTACGAGATAAAACATACTTTAAGGAGCGGAGGATGCAGATTCTCTTCCAAGCCTTGTCAACAATAATAGAGATATGAGTTGTTCATTTTGCATCCTCTGAAAGGGTTAATCCAAGATGCATGTGGGACCTTACTTGCGTAACTGGAACGTCATTCATAAAAAGGTCAGGGTGTTGGTGTTTATTATGTTTACGTGAGAAGAGGACGGATTCTGTTTTTGCTGGATTAAAAGAGACCAGCTAGGTATTTTACCAGGCGATAATTTGAGACAGATCAGTGTCTAAAACGTGGGCAGACAATGCAACGTTGAACCTATAAGTTTAACTTCGAATCATGTTATGTAACACTGAACCATGTAACTTTGTGTTGAAACATAAAATTATACGTTTAGACATGTACTGTAACGTTGAATCAATAGTTGTAACGTTAAACCATGCACGGTAGCGTTGAAATACGTAATGTTACGTTGAACCATACAATGCAAAGTTTAATCATGCAATTTATCTTTATACTATGCAATCTTACGTTTAACTGTGCAGTGTAACGTTGAATCATGCAATTTAACGTTAAGCCATGTCATGCAATGCAACGTGTAACAATGCAATATAACTTTGAACCATGTAATGCAACGTTGAACCATGCTATTTAAAGTTGTATCATGCTTATGGTTGAACCATGCGGTGTAACGTTGTACCATGCAATTTAGCGTTGAACCATGTATAAAGTTGACCCAAGCATTATAACGTTGAATCAATACATGTAACGTAAAAACATGCACTGACACGTCGAACCCAATGTTACGTTGAACCATACAGTGTAAATTTAAACAACGCAATCTTAAGTTTAACCGTGCAGTGTAACGTTAAATTATGCAACTTTAAATTGAACCATTCCATGTAATGTAACGTTAAACCATGACGTGTAACTTTGAACCACGAACTGCAACGTTGAACCATACACTGTAACGGTGAATAATGCCATGTAACGCTGTACCATGCGCTACGTTGAACCATGCAATGTAACGTTGAACCATGCAATTCAACGTTGTACCATGCGTACCGTTGAACCATGCGTACCATTGAACCATGCGTACCGTTGAACCAAAACATGTAACGTTAAACCATGAAGCGTAACATTGAACCATGCAATGTAACGTTGAACCATGCATTGTAATGTTGTACCATACAAGGATAACGCCATGTAATGTTGAATCATGCGTTACGTTGAACCATGCAATGTAACGTTGAACCATGCAATTCAAAGTTGAACCATGCATAACGTTGAATCATGCGTTCTGTTGAACCAATAGCTGTCAGGTTAAACCATGAAGCGTAACGTTGAACCATGCAATGTTACATAGGACCACGCAGTGTAAAGTTGAATCGTGCAATCTCAAGGGGAACCGTGCGACGTAACGTTGAACCAACATATGGACACGAGGCCATCTTTCTGTTCCTAATATTTACGATATCACATATTTAATTATTGATGCGATGGTCGGATGTTATCGCGATGATAGCGCCACCTGATAAAAAATCGTTGCGATTACAACAATAATGACTTACAGGCGCTCAAATACCGGCATTCCTTTCACAACAGGACGCACATTTACTTTCGTATTATAATGTTAATAACAATACGTTTAAGCCAATGTGCGCTTTCTAATCTTAAGAAGACCATTGTTTAAAGCAAATATGATGGCTAAAAATTACGGAATCCGCATAGTGCCATCTATAATATCGCCCTTATTTCATCAAGGGCGACACACGACACACGAAGCGATACAAAATATCGTGTGTCGTTTTGAGTATCGCGCAAAATATATTGTGTCGCTTTGAGTATCGCGCAAAATATCGTGTGTCGCTTTGAGTATTGCGCAAAATATCGTGTCTCGCGTTCTAAGGCCGACATACGATATTTTGCGCGATACACGAAGCGATACACGATATTTTGCGCGATACTTAAAGCGACACACGATATTTTGCGCGAAACACGAAGCGACACACGATATTTTTCGCGATGCACGAAATGGCACACGATATTTACCACGATATATCGCCTTTTGGGCTACCTACACAAGGGCGATATTTCGTGGTACATTATCGCGCGTCGCTTCGTGTATCGCGCAAAATATCGTGTGTCGCGCAAAATATCGTGTGTCGCTTTGAGTATAGCTCAAAATATCGTGTGACGCGCAAAATACCGTGTATCGCTTCTTGTGTCGTGTGTCGCCCTCGATGAGAGAAGGGCGAGATTACAGATGGCACTATCCGGATTCCGTAAAAAATAGAATACCGGTAATCGACGATTGCCGAAACCTGGTTCATGTTTGGAACTAATATGATGATTACTAGATTTCGAATTAACCTATATTAAACACGCGCGTCCTATTTGGATTTTCAAAATGAATAATATTTTGCGCAATATTTAAAGCCACACACCTTATTTGGCATAGTAAATTTAAGTATAAATAAGAAACACATTTTATCTATGCCAATTAGAATATATCTGGTGGTTACAAGGTAGAAATCCGTCTTTTTTGCGCTTAAAAATAATCGCGTTTGTCGAAATGGACGTGTACGTCTAGAAATCCTTCTTTCGGTTTTAAAAGCGGTACCGTTTAAAAAATAATAAATTATTTGCTAACGAGGCTATGGATTTGATTTTATCTATGCCAATACGAATATATCTGGTGGCCACAAGTTAGAAATCCGTCTTTTTGCGCTTTAAAACTTAAAAATAATCGCGTTTGTCGAAATGGACGTATAATATAGAAATCATACTTTCGGTTTTAAAAGCGGTAATTCCCGGTTGAAAAATAATAAATTACTTGCTAACTAGGCTACAGATTTAATGAAAATTTTGCACACTTTCAAATTGCATCTATATGTATGGATCAACATGTACTTCATTTCAAGGCGTGATGCTTTAACATTGCATACGGTGGCTGATTTCTGCCATACCGTTCTGTCATGTTGGGGGGTTTCATGAAGGTCGGCGATACTCCAACACGAAATAACGCAAATATATGCGAAAGAACGACAAAATGGACGCCATAACGACAAATATTACCCTCCAAAACGTCAGAACGATATGGCACAAGCCGCCATAATGTCACGCTTGTTGTCGTGTAATTTTTCTTGCTAACGAGGTACCTATCACCGAATGAACGGAACCCAAAGTCTCAAACGGCAATCATACATTAAAGTTTACGATTTCTTGTGTACTTCAACGAACAAAACATGCTTTCAAAGGTTCCTGTCTGAGATAATTTCGGGTAACCGCCAGAATGTCTACCCCTCGCGTTAAAGGGACCTGTTCACGTTTTGATAAATTGACAAATTTGAAAAAAAAAATGTTTCAGATTTGCAATTTTTCGATGTTGTTATGTTTTTTTTGCAAGGACACAGTAATACTGAACACTTACCCTGCTCTAAAATATCCATTATATGCATCTTATGACGATTTAAAAACCTGAAAATTATTGAGCGTTACATACGCGAAACGATTGAATAATTTGAAAAGTTCTGTTGTTATCGCTATATTTTGTGACATTACGAGGATTGTTGACTTTTACTCCAATGGTCAGTGGTTCGAGTCCAGATGTGGATTACTTTTTTCTTTCTTTCTTTAATTTTATTTATACAAGAGATCTGTAGTTCCGATGTTTACATTTATCAATTAAAAAAAATATAATGACAAACTTCAAGACATGCACAAATCTGTGAACAAGTCCCTTAAAAAAACACAAACATACGATGACAGTAAAGTATTCGAGGATGCGAGGCACGTCCGACCTTGGCTCTAATAAAAGTAGATCATTATGTCTGAACGCATATATGTTTTACAAACTTGCCATATTGAAGCATGAGAACATAAATAATCTTGATAATATATCAGATCGGGGCGATAACGCTTTTAAGCAATCGCGAGGTTTGCATCTCAATAAATGCGCGTTGTCATATCATTATAATGTGAGAGAAGATTAATTGCTGCAATTCACTTATATAAATGTCGACAAATTTTTATAATTTATCGCCTTTTCGTGCAATATAATATGCCATTTTTGAGTATATGGCTATCTATTATGCACAGTATGCACATAATGCCATTATGTGCATACTGTGCATAATTGATAGCCATATACTCAATAAATGCCTCGTATATTTGGTAAATTATTGTTAACCGTACATTAATTTCACCTTATTCAAGCTACACATCCGTCATTTACATTTTACACGCATTATTAGTCTTTTTCTCTGTAACTTCTTTTCTTTTCTTTTCAATAATGCATGATTTATTATTAAGTGCACAAGCGGAGACTTACAATTGATATGTATTTTATGCATTACTTCCATTTTATTGCTTTTACGTAGTTATAATATTTGTCTGAATTAAATCTCGGTCGAGTTCAGAATCGGTTTACCCGGGACAAATTGAATAAAAAAGCGTGTGAGCACTCTATAATTCACATGTTTTGTCCAATGAAATTAGCACAAAAAGATTCGTTTCAATGATATCTTGGCAAAGGTTGAACATGATTCTGGTCTAGAAGTCACATTGTTATCCTTAACTTCATGATACTTGCTCAAAATATGTTTTTCAACTTCTAATGATAACTTGGCTGAGTTCGAACATTGTTGTGGTCCGTTGAAAGACATTGTTGTCATGGGGTAGGCCAGGTTTCTTTATATAGCTGTTGCGAAACCTTGAAAATACTCTAAAAGTCACATTGTAAGCCCAATCATTATACAACTTGTATAGCAGATTTGTTTTCATGATAGTTCGGCCGAAATTAAAACAGGCTGAATATGTTTCTTTTAAGAAATTTGTTTATATTTCTCATTTAAACAAATAATGTTTGCTATGTTTCACAATGCCTAAAGTATGAATTAATCCCTACACGTAATATTGAAAAGTTTTATTTAAAAAAAAAAACGTATACGTTTACTGTTGACAGACGCACAGACACGGACAGCTCCGAAGGCCCCGGAATTCATCGACATCTATCTGATAACCAGGGAAACGTTAAACAACGTAAACAAACAGACGTTTTTGACAGGCCAAATATAAAGGCAGGGAAATAATCTTTAGTTTTAATATGAAATCAAATGTTTAATCAAAAGTCATTTTCGATGTGTATGTTTCGAAAAGTAAACGATTAAAGGGACTGACCACTAGATTTTGGCATGTATTGAAGCTTGTCATTAAATGCTTTATATTGATAAATTTAAACATTTGAACTAAAAATCTCCAGTAAAAAAACAAGAATACAATCTAAAAAAAGGAAAAAAAGTAACCTCAACAGGGCTCGAACCACTGACCCCCGGATTCCTGGAGTCCTAGAGTAAAAAGCTACCTGTTTAGACCACTCGACCACGGACGCTCATGATTAAAGCGGATGTATTTTTTAGCTATATAAGCAATCCTCGTAGGTTCCCAAAATATCGTTTCGCGTCGCGCGACGCTTTATCTAGTGGACAGTCCCTTTAAATGCAATCTATTATTTTACATAATTCAATTTTCGTTAACGTATAATTCCCACAACCAGTTGCACTAGATAAGTCACTATACAAATCTCTGTATTCAACAATATCATGTAATACAAATGTAGATCGATAAAATCCATATTAAGAGATATTGTTTTAAGCTTTTCATGAATTGTTTTTGGAGTGTCCTGGCATGTTCGTCGTCAACATTTACCTTGTGTAAAATCTAGAAGCTGTTTTTTTGTTTTATCTTCATTCAACTTGTTCAGAAACATATGTCTGAACAATATCGCGACTGAGTTCAAAGCTGCGTTAGAAGGGGTCAAAAATACGTAAATAGGTAAACGCTCTCAGGGGTAACTTTGGTTTTCTCAGTATTCATTAAATATGCGCAGAACATTTGTTCTTAATATATATCGACTGCGATCAAAAATGGTTCCCTTCTTTCGATCGTTTATGGTTTTTATATGCCATGACCGCCAACCTTATATTGTTAGTACATTAAAACAGCGAAACCTTATCACCATAAAATTGCTAAGCACATTTGTTCGAGTTTTATCTTGGGAGTGTTTGATAATGGCTCTCGTCCTTTTTTGTTGCTTTTTAATTTGAATTACAATTTTTATTTACACGTATATGTTAAAAATTCTGGGCTAAGTATGACGTTCGACTCGTCATTCAATCGGTTTAAACCCCAAATGATTTGCATTGACCGTTCCACGTCGGTCACTAGAGCTTTACTATTTGTTTATATTTCCATACTTTTATATTTTATGTCGTGCTGCATGAATTTTCGTGTATGGTCTAGGCAATGTGTCACTTTCCCTTGAACAAATAGCGTTAATAAGAAATTCTCTCATGCTAATTTTTGCCGAAAATGCATTATTCTTATATATTCCTGATATGATATTATGAAAAATTATTCTATAAGACTTTTATTCGATAATTTCAAAATTATTATTATTATTATTATTATTATTATTTACCATATTTATATAGCACTTTTTTTCATGAATTTACACGTTCAAAAGTACTTCACAATACAAATGCATGGTTCAACCAGTAAAATAAACAAAGACATTTAAACTATGATAAGCAATGATAGATGGACACATATACAACTAAAATAGATGGAAACCTATATAATAGAAAAAGCAAATATAAGAACAATTGTAAAATATAGTATTTAAGAATTAAAGCAAAGTATAAGAAATACATATAAAACGCTTAAGAAATTAATACCAAGCTAAACATAGAATAAACGTTTAAAATAACAAACTAAAGTGCTATAAGATAGATCAGTGCTTTGTTTAAAAAAAAAAAACTAAATTTAAAAAAACAGTCCTGTCACAGAATTAATTTTGCAATAATCATATTTGCAAGTAAACGTTTGCGAAATAATGTGTTTTCAATGCTTTCTTGAAGGCGGATAATGTTTTAATGTCTCTGAGCGATGCTGGTAGCGCGTTCCAAAGTGTTGGAGCGGCAGACCTGAACGAACGGCCTCCGTTCGACACAGTCCTGGTTCTCGGCAAGACTAGCAGGACAGAGTGATTCTGAGATCTGGTTTCTCTGCGTGGAGTGTTAACCTCAAGCATAGTCCTGGGAGCCGTTTCATTAATGATTGCAGCGCAGTTGCAATTGCGTTTGCAAAGTTGCAACTTTTTTTCATCGATTTGCAACTCATGGCTGAATCCGTTTCAACAATGCGGTTGCAACTTTCAATAGGTTAAACACCACTTATTCCGAAAATCGTGACGTCATTTACGCGCGCGACTGTCAGACGAACTATAAACAAAAATGGCGTCTAGAAATTTTTACTGGACTCGCGAAGAGACAGACGTCCTAGTTGACGGTTATGTCCAGTATCGGGAAATTCTTTTCGGAAAAATCTCCGGAAAAGTCACAAATTAACACAAAAAAGAGCAAGACGTTTTTCGCTGTTTAAGAATCGTACGTTTTGTTTTATGCAAGTGTGTTCAGTTGACAGCAGCTGTCAATGGGCCACTGCGGAGATTCTGTGTGTGAAATGTTTAATTTATGTCATTTGTTTAAGTGATGCGCGCAGTTTGGGTTGCTTTGAGTGCAGTGAATTTATAGTTTGTTTGTTTAGAAGAATGCATCGTTCGTTCTCCCATTGCAAATGCATCGTAAGACTTTGAGCATTATTATTATGTGTCTGACAGGAATGCATTCATTTTCCTCGTTTTTAATTTTTGCCTCGTTTACATATTATTATATTGGCTAGTATTACAATGTCTGTTTGATTTTATCTTGCTCTCCCGCTGGCTTAATTTAACTTAAACGTGTCTATTAAACGAGCCCAAGTAATAGTAATGTTAAAATTATGTTGATTGATAAAAAGCCAATTCCGTCTGGCCATATGAAAAGAAGTATGACCGTGCGTCATTTACAACGAAGGTAGTAAACAGTCTATAATGAAAAATGTGACAGAACATTGTATGCCACGCACATGCATTAATGGGTATAGAATTACAATTTACACAACAAAAGAAAATTGTCGTTGTGCGAACTGGATTGGATTTTGTAATTTGTATACACTAAATGCAGCGTTGCGATATGAATTTTCGTCGCGACATGTCAAATATCAAAATAGCATAATATTTATCCAATTACTTCAATTGACATGGAAATCACACATTGAAATGTTTGAATCGGAAAAAAATGGAGTGTCTTCCCTGAGTCCCACGGGATAAATCCTGCCCAACTATTTCTACTAATTCTTGGGCCGTAGCGCGGTCAACGCGATACCTGGACAAAAATCCATGTCGCGAATATTCACGAACTGAATTCGAGGACGAAACAGTCTTGTATTTCGCCGATTCCGTCGCTGTAAGCGCACATACGCGTCTATTTCGACCATTTTGTCAACAGTTTGCAACACCTTACAGGCCGTTGCAAACGCCCAATACAAATTTGCAACCAGCAGGTGCACGTTGCAACTGCAACTTTTTATGAAACGGACACAAGGTTGCAAGTTGCAATTATTAGCAAATTTGCAACTGCAACTGCGTTGCAACCGATAATGAAACAGCCCCCTGACGTAGCTCGGTGACTGTCCATGAAGTGCTTTAAACACATGCATCAGTACTTTGTACTCCACTCTTGCATGTACAGGAAGCCAATGGAGTTCCCTCAGCACCGGTGTAATGTGACTTTGTCCTGGTGTCCTGGTGATAACACGAGCAGCGGTATTTTGAACATGCTGAAGTCTGTTCAGAACATAACTCGGTGATCCACACAACAGGGAATTACAATAATCAAGTTTTGATGTTACCAAAGAGTTTATCAGCGATTTTGTTGCGTCCACAGTCAGGTATTTCCGACTTTGACCTATTTGTCTGATCTGATTGTAACATGATCTGGAAACAGAGTTAACCTGCTTTTCCATATCTAAATGAGAGTCTTAAATGGCACCAAGGTTCCTAACAGCTGTTGTTGGTTGGATAACAGCTGTACCGACTTTAACGGTGAAATTTTCAGTTCTACTGCGTTTTGGTACAAAAATAATCACTTCTGTTTTTTTCGGCTTTGATTTTACGTAAGTTGTTATTCGTCCGCACAGTACAATTTCATTCAGATACGATTCAATTCGTTGCAGCGCATCATCGCGCGAATCAGAATCCTTGAATTTAAATGCCATGTATAACTTGGAGTCGTCGGCATAGAAGTGATGTTGTAGATTATGCTTTCTACAGATGGCCCCCCACAGGTTTTGTATACATGCTGTAGTTCTTGGGTCCTAGTACAGACCCTTGAGGCACTGAATAGGTCATAAGAACGGGTTTGGACAGCTCGCCATCGAAGCAAACAGTTTGATAGCGGTCGGTCAAGAGCGAATTCATCCATCTTAATGGCTTGTTCGTTATTCCAAAATGCTGTTCGAGTCGGTTGAGAAGAGTGGTATGGTCGATCGTATCGAATGCGGCTGATAAATCCAGCATAACTAGAATAGTGGCTTCGTTCTGATCTAGAGACTGAAGAATGTCGCTCTGTACACGCGGTAGCGCCGTCTCCATGGAGTGGAATTTTCTGTAAGCCGACTGACGCTCTTCGTGCAGGTTATGGTCAGTTAAATGTCGTCCCAGTACCGGTCTATAGTTTTTCAGTTCATTTTGATCGAGTCCCGGTTTCTTGATAAGTGGTCTTATTCTTGAAAATGGTTTGAAGCGAATACGAATCGTGAAGACACTGGACAAGAAAATGCTTGCTTTGCAAATATCAGCTAAAAGCATTAAAATAATCTTGTGAAATCATAGTCAAACGCCCCATGGATGTGGGATGTTTTAGAGCTGGTCGGTTAAAAATGAAACACACATAATCTTGTTTCCGCCACGATATTAACAATTATGTTTGATTGATGTTTCAAAATGTTCAGCTAAAAAAACGAAACCAATCATAAACACGATAACATCCTGCTATAATTTTAACTCATGAAGAGACCCTAGGCAAAACATAAAGCATCAAGTAAATCAGTTTTATCTCCCTTGAATAATACAAATCGTACACAAGTAAATGTTACGAGAAAACAGGCTAGAGATTAACTAACACTTTTGAGACCTATGTATGGGGTGCTAGGTAGGTCAGGGTATGAGACCTCTGTATGGGGTGCTAGGAAGCAGTCCCATACTCTGGAGACATACCCCACGATCCAAGGTCAGGGTATGCCCATAACAACTAAGTGCTTTTACCTTAGTCCGAAGACGCATGAATGCACAGTTTTGATTATATTCTAGGACACCGCCATGACTGACTGCACACATTAACCCACCTCAGTTGCATTCCATTGCCAAGTGATCTTAACCTCAATCGTTTGCATATGACAAACCCAATATATCATTAAGCAATGTCAAACAATTCCTAACACATTCGACTGTTGGCCGTATGTTTGTTTATGTAAAGTGGTGTTTCGCATTAACAGTCTTTGCCTCGGTCCAGTTCGCCACTTGACCAGAGTTCTATGCCCTAAGGCCAATTGGTCAAGCTGCAGTGGTTACGACATTACTTTCACGGGTGCATATAAACCAGTTGAGTCGGGAGACTATGAAATAGTTGAGTCATGTTCGTATTGGACAACGCCTTAAAGGTGTATTTAAGAAACTTGTTAATTCAAGATTGCAATCGCATTGACCGTTGTTATTGACATAGTTGGTCATCGTTTTGATTGTAAACTCGCCGTTGTCGCCCCCGGTCCATTACATGTAATAACATTACATTCATAATCATAAATAATCGTAATAATAATTTAAGTAACTTTGGTTTTGCACAGTATTCATTAAATATGCGCACAACATTTGTCTTCAATATATATTGACTGCGATCAAAAATGGTTCCTTTCTTTCGATCGTTTATGGTTTTTATATGCCATGACCGCCAACCTTATATTGTTGGTACATTAAAACAGCGAAACCCAATCACCATAAAATTGCTATGCACATTTGTTCGAGTTTTATCTTGGGAGTATTTGATAATGGTTCTCGTCCTTTTTTGTTGCTTTTTAATTTGAATTATTATTTGTATGTACACGTGTATGTTCGTGATGAATTCTGGGCTAAGTGTGACGTTCGACTCGTCATTCAATCGGTTTAAACCCCAAATGATTTGCATTGACCGTTCCAAGTCGATGACTAGAGCTTTAAAATTTGTTTATATTTCCATACTTTTATATTTTATGTCGTGCTGCATGAATTTTCTTGTATGGTCTAGGCAATGTGTCACTATCCCTTGGAAAGAAAATAGCGTTAATAAGAAACTCCCTCATGCTAATTTTGCCGGAGTTGCATTATTCTTATATATTGTATATTCATATGATTATATGAAAAATTATTATATTAGACTTTTAGTCGATAATTTTTTAAATGGCCAGACAGAAGGCATCGTGTTTGCCTGATCTTCACTAAACAAGCTCGATCAGAACATTCGTTCCAACAATGTCTCGATCACATCTAGCTAAAACGGGGTTGAAAAGCTAGGTCAAAGCCACGTTTATTAATAAAAAAAGTCACAACAGCTGCAAAGAACAGTATTGTTCTTTCGGTTCTAAGGTGAGCTACATAGGGCCGTTCGGACTTCTTATTTCACATATGATTTTATAGTATATTCAGTTTTAAAAGTATCTATCTAGACCAATGACCACAATAAAACATACCCATTATATATAATATGTAGTACGCACATAACTTTGCTTATGCAGAGACAAACGTTGTCTCAGGTAAAATTAGTATTAATTAAATTAGGGTTTGTAAGTATGCTGCACAGTTAATTGTCAATGTCAACATTGTAAAATGGTTTGAAGCGAATACGAATCGTGAACACACTGGACAAAAAAATGCTTGCTTTGCAAATATCAGCTAAAAGCATTGAAATAATCTTGTGAAACAATCTGGCAATCATAGTCACACGCCCCATGGATGTGGGCTGTTTTAGAGCTGGTCGGTTAAAAATGAAACACACATAATCTTGTTTCCGCCACGATATTAACAATTATGTTTGATTGATGTTTCAAAATGTTCAGCTAATAAAGCGAAACCAATCATAAACACCATAGCATCCTGCTATAAGTTTAACTCATGAAGAGACCGTATGCAAAACATAAAGCATCTAGTAAATCAGTTTTATCTCCATTGAATAATAAACAAAAGATGTGGTTGTCAGAAACACAATGCCCCCTACTGCACCGCTTTGAAATAAAATTTCCATATTTTGACTTAAAGTTCCATAGTTTGACCTTAAAGTTCCATATTTTGACCTTAAAGTTTTGGGACAAACAGACAGACAGAATGACAGACAGACACGCCAAAAACAATAAACCCCCTCTTCTTCGAAGAAGGGGGCATAACAATCGTACACATGTAATGGTACGATAAAACCGGCTTGAGATTAACTAACACTTTTGAGACCTCTGTATGGGGTGCTAGGTTGGTCAGGGTATGCCCATAACAACTAAGTGCTTTTACCTTAGTCCGAAGACGCATGCATGCACAAATCTTCCTGTGGTATTCAAAATGTAACAATAGGAAAAAGTTTCGATTAAATTCTAGGACGCCGCCATGACTGACTGCAAACATTAACCCACCTCATTTGCATTCCATTGCCAAGTGATCTTAACCTCAACGGTTTGCATATGACAAACTACGGAATCCGGATAGTGCCATCTATAATCTCGCCTTTCTTTCATCAAGGGCGACACACGATACACGATATTTTGCGCGACAGTCGCGGCGACGCACGATATTTTGCGCGACAGTCGCGGCGTCGCACGATATTTTGCGCGACAGTCGCGGCGACGCACGATATATTTAACACGAAATATCGCCCTTGTGCGACAGTCGCCCTTTTAATATGCGATATCTCGCCCTTTGAACACGACCGTCGCCCTACCAACACGACCGTCGCCCTTTATGAACGTGACCGTTGCCCTTTTGCGATATCTCGCCCTTTGAATACGACCGTCGCCCTTTGAACACGACCGTCGCCCTTTAAGAACGCAACCGTCGCCCTTTTATATGCGAGATATCGCATATAAAAGGGCGACAGTCGCGTTCATAAAGGCGACGGTCGTGTTCAAAGGGCGAGATATCGCACATAAAAGGGCGACGGTCGCGTTTATAAAGGGCGACGGTCGTGTTCAAAGGGCGAGATATCGCATTTAAAAGGGCGACGGTCGCGTTCATAAAGGGCGACGGTTGTGTTCAAAGAGCGACGGTTGTGTTCAAATGGCGAGATATCGCATATAAAAGGGCGACTGTCGCACAAGGGCGATATTTCGTGTTAAATATATCGTGCGTCGCCGCGACTTTCGCGCAAAATATCGTGCGTCGCCGCGACTGTCAGGCAAAATATCGTGCAAAATATCGTGTGTCGCCCTTGATGAAAGAAGGGCGAGATTATAGATGGCACTATCCGGATTCCGTAACAAACCCAATACATGCAATATGTCACTGAGCAATGCCAAATCAATTACTAACAAATTCGACTGTTGGCCGTAGGTGTGTTTATGTATAGTAGTGGTTTTCTTTAACAGACTTTGTCTCGGTCCAGTGTTTCACTTGACCTGAGTTCTGTGCCCCGAGGCCAGTGGTCAAGCTGCAGTGATTACGACATTACTTTCACGGGTGAAGATGGAACAGCTGAGTCATGTTCATATTTGACAACGCCTTAAAGGTGTATTTAAGAAACATGTTAATTCAAGATTGCAATCGCCTTGACATTTGCTATTGACATAGTTGGTCATCGTATTGATTCTAAACTCGCCTTTGCCGTAGTCGCCCCTGGCACATTGCACGTAATAACATTACATTCGTAATCAGTATTTTTTATGTAAATATTAATAAATACATTTAATGACAATAAAATCTTTATTTCAATAAGGTAACATATTCAGAAACATTTGTCATTACAAAAAGTTTAATAAAAATGTTTAAACGATACCTTTCTTATTTACGGTATGGCCTTCTTATCAAACTATATCTACAATCAAACCAGACATTCAGACATACACCAAAAAGTACTTTAAATGAATAAATACCCACTGTAAATTATAAACAAACAATGGAAGAATATTTTCCGGAAAGAAATTTAAATGTGTCATATTGTGAATACGTAATTAATTATTGTTATACTTTAGCATAGAGGCAGTTTTATAATAACACAAGTTAACAATAATGTAGGAATTAAATAAGTATTTCAAAGTAATCTGACATTCATTGAAACCAAAAAGCATATGAAACGGAAACTTATACAAATAACATACTGGTTAAAAAATATGGTATTAAAGAAAAACTGTGATGTTACAACACAAATCATAAAAATCTAGATAAGTTGTGTTTGATGAAGCTAATGTTTGCTGGAATGAATTGTTGCTCCAGAAAGAACATTCTTTGGTAAATTGTTTTACATTAGCCTGCTATAAGTTTTATATCTTTTAACTGCAATTTATTTCTTTGATGAAGATTGCAATAATGTTTTACGTTAATTTAAGCAGGTATTTTATTCTTCATACATTCAGGGTACCTGCCATTGAACGTGTAATAAATAAAAATTCAAGTATAGTATTTGACATTACTTTTAAAAGTTCAAGAGATATTTGGGAAGTGGTCAAAAGATTATGTTTTTTTTTGGGCAAATAAAGTCTTGATAATAAAAACTTTCAATATAGCAAACCGCTTCTCAGATAAATTTGTCTCACTGTCCAACAAAAAAAAGACAACAATACATGTCACTAGCGATTCGTCAGTGTCGTGTGCTCACCCCACCCACTCCTACGTGACTTTCAGGGCTCTGACGAATATGAAACACACATGGGACTACCTGTTGGATATGATGTCAACAAAGTTTGGTTTTAACGACAAATTAGAATGTTTAAACTACAGTTTTATCCATTCAAAAGCAATTCATGACGCCACATAGGCACGACTTCGACTTCTAGATTGCACAAGTTTTGACATTGAAACCCGGTCCATTCGCAATAAAATTATTTCCAGTGGCTTCCCTGACAGTGCTGGTATTGAGGACTGTTTGCAAACGATCCGATAGTTCACGGTATATACACTCAAACAGAGTCATTGAAAGCAAGGTATTGTAGAAGCCATGTGAATTGACAGGCGTATTTTCACCGTATCGTCAACCGTTGACAATGTATCACACGTTATATATATATATATATATATATATATATATATATATATATATATATATANTATATATATATATATATATATATATATATAACGAATATATTTTGAAGAACACTCCATTTGGGATATCGCGTGAGTATTCCCGTAAGATAGGCAAAGCTCGGAAGGAACTAAGGCCTGAATTCCAGGCGGCTCGTGACACATACGGCAGTACAAACGTGCACTACTATTGCCCGGCGGCACTTTCATGTCATGGCGACGTTATCAAGAATATTTTCCCTTACTGTCACAGTGTTTTAGAACCTCTGACGTTCCCTAACGAATTAATAACCGTTTCCATAAAATAAAAAAATAAATAAAAAAAAAATTAGTAACTTATGTATTATGAATGGCCACATCAGTAAGGACTCAAACATTGGGAAATATACTTTCAGGAATGTTTCAGTGATTGATTATCTGATTATGCTCCAAGATTATTGAAGTTGACGCGCTTTTATCAGAGGGCCAAACCCAGATATCTATTTAAGAAAATATGCCCATTAATGTTACCCAGATCCCAATCCCAGAATAAGACAGCAAACGTATACGTCTCCCCTGCCCTCTAAATGGAAATATAACAAGAGGGCCATGATGGCCCTGTATCGCTCCACTGTTTTTTTTTATGCGAAAAAAGCGTGCAATAAGCATGGGTTGAAATGTGCTCAGGCATGTGACTTTCTCCTTCTATCCCTCGTCCCACTGGGCGCTTAAAGTTGGAAGGGTGAGCATTTTTATGTATGGAAAACGTTACTACGGTGTTAACTAAACAGACTAAAAAGCCCGGGAATTGTCGCACAGGTCCTTTGCTTATAACGTAGGTACATTTATCTCTCCAAAAGATATTGTCGTTCTTTCTATTTCACATATTTTTAGATGCTGAAGATCAAATCTACGCATGTTCTACAAGATTAATAAANTTTAAAGTTTGCACAAAATAGGCCCAATATAAGCATATGTTCCATTTTGTGACCCTGGGGAACGGTCAAATTTGATCCCAGATGCTTAACTTGAACAAACTTGGTAGATGATTATTAGATGTCACTACATACCAAGTTTGGTAGCCCTATGCCATACGGTTATGGACAAGAAGATTTCTAAAGTTTGCACTAAATAGGCCTTATTTAAGCGTATGTTCATTTTTGTGACCCCCGGGGCAGGGTCAAATTTGACCCCAGGGGCATAATTTGAACAAACTAAGTAGAGAACTATAAGATGTCACTACATATCGAATTTGGTAGCCCTAGGCCCTACGGTTATGGACAAGAAGATTTTTAAAATTTGCAGAAAATAGGCTTCATATTAGCATATGTTGATTTTTGTGACCCCCGGGGCAGGGTCAAATTTGACTCCAGGGGCATAATTTGAACAAATAAAGTAGAAAACTATTAAATGTCACAACATACCAAATGTGGTAACACTAGGCCCAATGGTTATGGACAAGAAGGTTTTTAAAAATTGCACAAAATAGGCTTTATATGAGCATATGTTCAATTTATTGACACCCGTGGCGGGGTCAAATTTGACCCCAGGGGCATAATTTGAACAAATTTGAAAGAGGTTCACCCCAGAAACCTTTGTGAGAAGTTTTATCAGAATTGGACTTGCAGTTTAGGAGAAGAAGTTGTTTAAAGAAAAAGTTAACGCACGGACGCACACACGCACGACGGACACAGGACCATGACATAAGCCCCGCTGTCCTCTGGCCAGTGGAGCTAACAAACTTAGTAGAGAGTTATTAGATGTCACTACATACTTATTTTGGTAGCCTTATGCCTAATGGTTAAGGACAATAAGAGTTTTAAAGATTTCACAAATTAGGCACTATATAAGCATATACTCAATTTTGTGACCCCAGGGCAGCGTCAAATTTGACCCCTGGAGCATAATTTGAACAAACTAGGTAGAAAACTATTAAATGTCACTACATACCAAATTGTGAGCCCTAACCCAATGGTAACGGACAAGAAGATTTTTAAAGTTTTTACAAAATAGGCCCTATATGAGCATATGTACAATTTTACGACCCCCCGGGCAGGGTCAAATTTGACCCCTGGAGCATAATTTGAACAAACTAGGTAGAAAACTATTAAATGTCACTACATACTAAATTGTGTAGCCCTAGGCCCAATGGTAATGGACAAGAAGATTTTTAAAGTTTTCACAAAATAGGCCCTATATAAGCATATGTTCAATTTTGTGACCCCCGGGGCAGGGTCAAATGTAACCCCAGGGGTATAATTTGAACAAATTTGGTAGAGGACTAATAGTTTTCACTACATATTAAATTTGGTAGCCCTAGGCCCGATGGTTTTGGGCAAGAAGATTTTTAAAGTTTTCACAAAATAGGCCTTATATAAGCGAATTTTCAATTTTGTGACCCCTGGGGCAGGGTAAAATTTGACCACAGGGGCAAAATTTGAACAAATTTGAAAGAGGTTCACCCCGGGAACATTCCTGAGAAATTCCTGGTCCAAGTCGGGAATAGTTAGTGTTGCCGTTCTTTCACTTTTACCTTTATGTGTGACCCAAAGAGCTAGGAGTACGGTTGTCCTGTGCGACAGTTTGTCTCCACATGGTTATCATTTGTGTCAATGTATTTTTTAATTGCCTATACTTGAGCATTGCTTAATACTGTTAACTTAAATGTTAACCATGCAGGATTGTATAGGTATACACATTTGTCAAAAGGTATAAAAGAAATGTTTTTTTCTGCCTTTACTCGCCCACAGTATTTTTTTTAAATATAGAAATCATCAAACATAATACGTACCCGAAATTACTGTTGCATTTAAAATGATTAATTCAGACACATAATTCNGCCTAATGGTCATGGACAAGAAGATTTTTAAAGTTTTCACAAAGTAGGCCTTATATAAGCGATTTTTCATTTTTGTGACCCCTGGGGCAGGGTCAAATTTGACCCCAGGGGCAAAATGTGAACAAATTTGAAAGAGGTTCAGCCCGGGAACATTCCTGAGAAATTTAATCAGAATTGGACCAGTAGTTTACGAGAAGAAGATGTTTGAAGGAAAAGTTAACGGACGCACGGACGCACGCACGCACGACGGACACAGGACCATGGCATAAGCCCCGCTGGCCTCTGGCCAGTGGAGCTAAAAAAAATTGTCATTTTCAAGTGTTCCTATCATTTCGAAAAGAGAAAACAAGAAACCACACACCTAAAACCATATGACCAAGACCAAGACAGAACTTCCATAAGCAGTTATTTAGTATATTGTAGTAATATACAAAATGTCAAATCACTGTGATTTTACAAAAAAAAACACTGTCAAATCGCCGTAAATATTACCATATCAACCACTTATTAATAAAAGTTTCACTTACGCGTATATGTCTTTATGTGTTATATTGCTAAACGCATAACTCGAATCCAGTATAAAAACCGTTGGAATATTTTAATGCGTTCATGTCAAAATGTTCACCGTGTGTAATGTATGCATACATGAATATACACCATTTGGGGCGTGTTAATGTATCCATAAATATTTACAGTTTCTATTTTTTAATTGTATTCATGAATTATCATTCACCGTTTCGTTATTTGAATTTTTTTATTCAAACATTTTCAGTGAGTTGATGTATTGTTTATATATGTATGCATGCAGGTCAGATTCACGTTAATGTTGACAAGCAACAGATGTTTGAGGAACAAAGCATAGAAGTACACGAGGCAAGTTAGTTTCCGCTGCTTTTTGATTATTGGTTAAATGCAACAAAATCAACAACCTTAAAGGTTAACAAAAAAAGGTTATAAAAAAAACCTTACCATCATCCTTTTCCTTTTTAACCCGCCTATAATAAACGTTTACGTTAGCAAATTGTATGAATAGTTTTCCTTAACCAATGCTATTTCATTAATGTTTGTCTGAACCATTCTTATTGCTTTATTTCTGAGACTATGTCTTATTATCCTTTAAGTTAAACTAATGACTTGTTTTGGGTCATTATGCAATTAATAGCGGCCTCTTAATTGAAAACCAAACAAGCCAAAATCACCCTCACTCTCCGGAATAAAAAGCATATTCAATTTGATGAAACACTGTAATGTGCTCGCAAAAACGATTGGTGTAATTTGTATATGTTCATGCTTAAAAAAAACAAAAAAAACAAAACAACAATACCACCATGCCTCAAAAAACTATTGTTGAAATGTGTATATATTCATGCTTAAAACAACAAACAACAATACAATCATCAAATATATAATTGAATAATCGTCGTTTAAAATTGCATTCTCGTTCAATAAAACATAAAACCACTGAGGTTACACATGTGTACTTGCCTGTGACGTGCCCGTATGACGATCCGCACAATCACCGCAACCATGGCAACGAAGACCACGCCCAAGATGGCCGCCAGGACGTATATCGCCGTATTTTCAGTCTTCACCAAGGTACTTGCAGCAGGTCGTGGTATTTCTATAAAAATGAGCTGAGCTCTTAGAAAACGATGCTTAATGCTTTTGCTTAAACGTCGTCCCAGATTAGCTTGTACTGTCCGCACAGGCTAATCAGGGACCACACTTTCCGCTTGAATTATATTTTTAATTTAAAGAAAGACTCTTCATAGCGAAAATCCATTTTAGGCGGAAAATGTCGTCCCTGATTAACATGTGCGGATTGTACAGGCGAATCTGGGACGACACTTTACGCACATGCATTAAGCCCCGTTTTTTTTCAGAAGGCGGCTTATTTATTACGTGTTTGTTAATTTGTTTTAATATGTTACATAATTATTATTTCAATAGAAGGCCTATTTAAAGTCATAAAACCATGAACGTTCAGTTAACTTACTCAACTATCTTTATCAGAAACTAAAGCCTACCCTGTTTTAATCAGTGGTAGGGACAACGTCCACAAAGGATTTACACGACCAATTCGTACACACGCACGATGTGGTCGGACCGGGAACGAACTCACGACTCGGACTCACGATTATGTGTACTACCAGTTCCGGATTAAGCACCTTGGGCAGTGAAACTTTTGGGGCCCGAGCCCCACACACCAAGTCGGCCTAGTGCTTACGAGAACGCAAGTGCCCAGTAAATTTCACTCGTTTAGATTAGCCTACCAGTGCCTAGGCTGGCCTGACATAAAATGTGACAATCTCATTTTATAGGTAGAAATCACCTGCAAAACAAAACAAATTTCCAAATAATAAATGATTTCCATTTGGTAAGCCTTTGATCGGAACATATCATTTATATGAAATAATTGGCTTTGTCAAGTCATTAGATAAGGCTAAGTAAGTTAGAAAAAAAAATATCTCGTAAGGGTCTCATGGGGCCCCTTAAAGACGCGGGACCCATAGGCAGTTGCCTACTCTGCCTAATTGTTATCCTGGACTGTGTACTACAACCGTCCGGGTATCCACATGGCATAATACAACGTATTTGTAACGCCGCTGTGACGGCAAAGCCATTTATATTCGAAAAAGTGAGACATTAAGGACAAATAAAATACTCGACTACACGTTGTCTTTTTAAAGTCGTTTTCCAACTACAATTTAATATTATAGACATCAAAAACAAGTTATAAATAAATGTAATTAAAGGTTACGCCAAAAATCCTTAATGCACTTTTAATCTAGAATGCGGTAGGCAGAGTATCTTAAAACTGTGAACTTGTATTCATAAAGTTGAAAAACACTAATTCCATTTCCCATAGGGTCCCATTATAAAACTGCCAACTTTCAAAGCATTTTTCTTGTATTGCATACACATCAAATTTTGCAAGACCGGTATCATTTTGAATATAAATCTGTCCTCTGTCAATAAATGCAGTCACAAATATGGTCTCGCAACTTCGAAGAAAGTAAAATTCGCCCAAAGGCAAGCACCCTCGGAAAACAGAGTTTCCTAAGTGAAATTTCGACAAAAACCCCGTACTTCAACAAAAGCACCACAAACGTTCATCTTTCAACGTAATCTCCAATGAAATGCACCAAACTGTTGCAGACACGCATAGGATGCAGGAGATTATCTCAAAAAGCATGGATGCTATCGCTTAAACGCTTTTAAACCAGAAGTGAAAAGGAACTCGTTAGAAATCGGCACTTCTTTCGACCACGGAGGGATACAAAAGGATTTAGTGAAATGTAACAATAAGTACGTGCACGTTACAGAAGTTACAATAATAATACTCCCTCGATAACACATGAACAAATACATGATAACGTAAACATTGCAAGCGCACCTTCACACGTGTCTCTGTTTTCTGTCACCATGGTACCGGGCGAGCAGGGAAGACAGACAGTAACGCCGGGCTCCGTTTGGTACTCGTTTGGACCGCATGGAAGGCAGGCGTCCAGCGTGACGTTGACGTAGAAGCCGGCGTCACAGGACGCTGTCGAACAGAGCATTCGTTAAATCTGACACGTAAAAAGGGAACATAAATGGATCGTGTGCAGATACTTAGGTTTTTGAATTGAGATTTGTAAAATATGTAATGATGTATATTATATTGAAAGTTTTGGTTAAGTTTGGTGAGTAGATAGAATGATCAGTTTGCGAGTCATATGTAACTTCAGGTACATATTAGTTAATGGATTAACTATTCACATTTAGGAGTTTCACGTAACTTTAGGCATCGTTTTGACGAATGTATTAACATAGTACCATAGCATTGTTCACAATACAATATTGTAAAAAAAACAACTACCCGGTAATATAAAATGGGAATTTACGTTTACTCAATACGCCATGCTTTTTATTGGCCGTGTGGCACTAGGCCAGAAACATTGCGTAGTCATCAATATTTACTTTATTAAGTAAGACTTTTTGTTCAATTGGTTTCTTACTTTCTGAGTCCAATCTTCAGGGATTTACAACCAATCATACGGCTCGTTTTTTAATCAGTTACAAGACAGTCGGTGTTATTTCTGTAATAGTAGCTGTTGCTCAATTGGGCCTTGTCGGCTCGGGTACTACTTAAAAGTACCCCGGGTACGGAAAGTACACTTAAAGGCACCCGACCTATATTAGACTGTACCCGAGATTTATGCCCGCCCAAAATCCGATGTCGTGAAACATTACGAAACAACATTCTCTTTGAACAAGACCTGCCTCAACATGCTTTTTGAGTATATGTTTCGATAATATAGACGCCATTTTACACAATATTGACATAAATGTGAACATTTTTTATTTATTTTTTAAATGAGCCGACAACGACCAAATTAGCGTAAGTATTCCCGGGTACGTTTTAGTATATTTTCCGTACCCGGGGTACATTGTTGTTTACTTAAGAGTACCCGGGGTACTTTTAAATAGTACCCGAGCCGACAATGACCAATCGAGCAATAGGCTCTAACTGTTATTCGCTCGTATCTGTACCGCAATCCACTCAAATGATAATTGCTTCACAGACTTAATTCGAAAAGTATCTATATGTGAACTGTATCTATATGTGAACTGTATCTATATGTGAACTGTATCTATATGTGAACTGTATCTATATGTGAACTGTAATTTCATTTGTAATTAGTTGGCTCAACAATATTTATGACAAATGATTTTGTAAATCAGTTCCTTCACGGTATGTAATATGCTAATAACGGAATATATTATGGGTTCCGACGATTGCGGATCGAACAAACAACTAATAGATAACTAGAATGAAAAGCGCATTGATTCATCCATGGATTCAATAGAAGAGAATAATATAAACTATAATAATACCTTGAGTAATGGAATGTTATTTTGACAAGAAAAAAACTTAATATACTTAAATTTGTATAGCAATGGCATGATTATATGAATACATTGGTAGTCGGATGAAAGGAGTTATAAGTGAAAAGATATGGTGACAGGTCCAGTCTATGTGAGAGAAAATATTCAACTGAATGGATAACATCGATTAGAGTTTGAATAGTAAATTCCAATGGACTGTATATTTATTTATCGATGAAATGTAAGAGGGACGAAACATGTTAACATGGCATTCTGTTACCAAGGTCCTGTTTGCAAACGCTGGCCCCAGTTTGCCCCTTGGTGCTGGTCCCAGGCGGGCAGGCGGTGCACGATGTGTCCCCTTCTCTCATGAACGAGTTCAGGGGACATGGTTGGCAAGAGGAATGGTCGTTAACGAATACGAATCCACGAGGGCAAATTGCTGTAGAATAAAAATGAGCTCGCTCAGTGAAAAGCGAATGCATGTTCGTAAAGTGCCGTCCCAGATTAGCCTGTTCAACCTGCACAATCTAATCAGGGACGATACTTTCCGCTTTTATTGTGTGTTTTTTTTCATTTCAAGGAAGACTCTTCTTCCTGCGAACTGCACATGCTAATCTGGGACGATATTTTACGCACATGCATTAAACCCCGTTTTCTCAGAGCGAGGCTAACATGCATGTATAGCTTATAAATAGTCGGAGTATATCTCATCATACGCGAGCAATACGTTTTGTAAGGATGCATTATCTGGTTTAAAGGGTCTAATATTGAGTTAAGTATACTGTTTGCACCGCCAGCGTTTGTACCAAAGAACACATTTATGAAAATGTATTATCCGAAAACAATTATGCAAAATGCATTTACAAATAATTACCCTTATAATTCTTTGTTAAAAAAGACGCCCTTGGAAATTGACGCAATAGCTTTATTGTTACAATCATGACCTCATATTGAAACAATAAATAAATAAATGTGTACATGAAATGAATGAATTCAGGTTAATATCTAGAACCTGAGCATGACGTTCTGTCCTGAGACACCATAGACCCACGTGGGCATGGTTGACAAGAAGTACTGCCATCAGCGCTTTGATACGTATAGGATCCACAGGGCGTGCAGGTGTTTTCGGCGGCGTTGACGTAATATCCGGGAGAACAGGACACTACAATTTACATGTACAGTTTGTTACTGGGGTGCGAAGGTAATGCAAACTTATCATTAATGAATAATAATACTCTTGTATTTTGACGCGTCACTATTTCGGCGTACATGTTTAACCCAGCTTTTCACCTTAGCTAACCTGTGTAAGCGTCCGATAAAAATTGAATAAAAATATCCCGCCAGTAGGCCAAATACATTTCGAAATAGAAAACGTGCAATCTACAAACAGTTATCGAATAAACATTATTAGGTTATTTAATTGACTTTTTCTGTGATGGCATAGATTGTATGTGAGAGCATGGGAGATAAAAAAGCGATCCCTACCGCATCCTTTCCTGTTTGGAATGGTAATGTTCGTCATCCATTTCTGCTCGCAAACGGAAGGCGTGAATTTGACCTTGACCGCACTGAATGTGAGATTGTGAAAGGAACCATTGCATTTCAGGGCATTCGTGTTCAGGGCAAAGATAGCCGACGAAGCCGACAGGTTTCCCACGCAGAGGGAGTCGTCAGTCTCGAAACCATTCTTATACTCGAGGCGTAGTGATAACTATAGTAATTATGAATATACACGTGTATGAACGTTTGTTTAAACCTATTTATTTTATCTCGATTGCATCAAAGGCCTAGGGCTTTTTGAAACGCTCTTGAGTCTGTTTCCTGGGACAAGAACCAATACTTGGTGTCTTTAGGAGAGATATAAAGAACGCTCCCACAGAGGGGATCGAACCTATGACACCCCGGTCGCTGGGCGGACACCATATCCATTACTACAAGGCGTATTCAAATTTATATCCATATCCATGTAATTCTGCTAACGTGAACATATTACATGCTGAACCCAATTTATACACAATAGAAACACTTGATAATATTTGAAAATAAATAATTTAACTGGGTTATGCATTTGAGGTTAGTAGCAACAATAAACGACAAAACACAAAACAAGACAGGAAGGTATCTATATTACCTTATATAAACAGTATAAACTTGGTAAAAGTAACTTGCACTCAATAACTCTATAGCATTTTTGCGCGTTTAATTAAATAACTTTTGTATTCATATTCACGTTTAAAAATCAATGACATGTTAATGTGTTACATCAGTGCATAGTTGTTCAGCAGTATTGTTTCATTTTTTTTTATTCCACGCCACAATTAATTCTTTTTTTAAGCTGAGTGTGTCTGATTGATTAAATGGATGTAATTTAACTGATTATTGATGATAATGCAAGATAAAGTGTTTCCAACTGTAGCGGCATATGCGAATTAGTAATTTAACGGGGATTGTGGTATTTTTTTTTAATGAATAAGATATGTTTTCAAAACAAATATATAATATTTGGATAAGTCTGAAATAGAAATAATAGAAAGAACAAGAGGTTGAATAGAATATATTTCCTTCCCCGGTATTTGAAGTTGTGACATATAGAAACCCACTAAATTTGAATTGTAAACGCTTTATTAGAAATATACGTATTTTCAAAATCATCGACGAAAAGAGTTACGAACTCTTCATTATGTTTACCCATTATGACCGATGATTATCCACAATCGAAACAATATTGATAACAATTTTCTTAGTTAGGAATTTAAGTTATTTGCATTGAATATATGTTTTTTTATGGAATACATTACTTTGATGTAACATGGTCATTTTGCTAAATTTTCCCTTTAATGTCAATGGTTACTCACAATCTCCTCAGTCTGGCTAGGTCTTTTGCAGGTGGCTTCAATGTTAGTCCGCATCTGAGCCACAACGGTAATGGAAGCGTTTATTGAACACGTGTCAACGTCCACCGCGCCCGAAGCGTTGTAGAATGACGTCACAAACAGTTCGCCATATCGCGTGAAGAGCTCTACAAGGGAAAGTAAAAAGTATGGGTCTGGAACTACTGACGAACAGCGCACTTGCCTTTTCTTGTATGAACAATTAACATTGTGACTTGTTCTGTTTCTTTAAACATTATTTTAGTTAAACAACTTGATGTTCGTGTAAAAAAGGTAAAACTATATTTTCCGAAAATGGACATTGCATTTGAAATCATTTTAAAATATGGTATGCGTGTTTTTACTCTTTGAAAAACTGAACCTCAAGACATTTCTTTGAATTAGCTGTCATACCGAATTACTTGCCAGGGCCGAGTAAATTAATTTCTCCGTGTAAAGGATGACGCAAAATTTGGGTCAAAAGTTAGAAGGTAAACCTACAGTACGAAAATATGCAAACGGCCACAATGTGTATGCCTGCATGAATACCGTTTATGCATTCAGCCTTATATTTGATGTCTTCAGTCTGTAGGTACAATATAAGCATAAAGTCATACATATGGGTATATAATGTTTGAGTGAGTAATAATACATTTTTATGTGTATAGTTTGAATAAATTATAGTATTAAAATTGCATATCTTGTTAAGACGTTTATTGTTTTCTTGAAATAATGACGCTTTGAGCTAATTGTTAATTAATATAAGAAAAACTGCTATTGCTAAACAGACAGTTGCCTCTTTGTTCATTTTGGGCCAAAACGAATTTTCCAGTACATGTATATGCCGACCGGCAAAATGTTTCTGTAAGCATACTTGTGTACTTTAAGACACACATATTTTTAGCGGTTGTGTCTATGGCTACCTTTCTATCAAAAAGGAAGCGCATATCAGCCGTTGACACAAGCAATATCTTACTCAGACAAGTCCTGTATTTGGCATCAGTGACGTCTATATCCCAACGACCATCTGAACACGTAAACTTCTTGACCGTGCTTGCGTCCCTATAGAAGTAACCGGAAAGACACGTTGACGTGCACGTGACGTTCAGGTCTGACGTCGAACACACTCGATTGGCGTTGGCGTCTTTGAATAGCGATTTTTGTTCACAGGCGGCAGCTGAAAGAAAATTGTTTCTTTGTTAAATAATAATGAGTACTACAACAAATATAACTGCTACTGCTACTGTTACTGCTTCTGCTACTGCTACTTCTAAAACTACTACTACACAACAACAACAACTTTTACTTCTGCTGTAGCAGGCGCAGAAATTTAAACAACAACAATCACAAAAACCACAAAAACAACAACTACTACTGATAATATTTCTACTAATTCTAATACTACTACTTCTACTACCACCTCGACCATCACCACTACCACCAGACCACCACAAATACATTACAAATTACTTCTAATAATAATAAAAATAATAACAATAATAGTAAAAATAATTTTAATCTGAGAATTGCACGTTTAATGTTTCAATAGTGACACTTGGTTTGTCTGTAAGAATTTCCTATAAGTGTAAATCACATCAAATCTATCTAAAACATATATTTCGATTAATAGGTTATAAAGAAAACACACCAGTATTTAAAAGTCTTATCGAGATCAAGTAAAAGATATAAACATAATCCATCGCTGTAACAGTTGATGCGGCTTTGTCAAAAATGACCCCCGGAATTAAAAACGTGTTCGCACTTACTTAAATATATAAGACGACTTTTTCAAAGGAAGTAAAAGCACCAGGAAGTATCCAGTTTATACCAGCGTATATAGATAGTCTTTATTCACCGTCCAAAACAAGATATCTGATATGTTTTAGAAAAACAATACTAATGATAATCGATAAGATCTCACAGGGCTGTATTGTTTTGTAACGTGCCACACAACTCGGTCCCCCACCCGCGACAAGGAACCATTTTTTGAGCCGCGTTCTGAGAAAACTGGACTTAAAACATGTGCGTAGAGTTTCATCCGAGATAAGCCTGTGCAGACTGCACGTGCTAATCATGGACACCACTTTCCCCCTACACTGGATTTTCGTTTAGAAGAAGCAGCATTTAAACGAAAAATTCCATAAAAATGGAAAGTGTCGTCCCAGATTAACCTGTGCATGTAACCCATTTTCCCAAGACCGCGTCTCAAGGGACTATTAGCGTTAATCTTATTAGTTTTTTTTCCGATACGCACAAATAAACCCCTCCTGCACAGTTTTAACACGGATGTTATAAAGTAACTGATTAGATGTATTATTTTTAGTTTTAAAATAATTTGTAATACGTCTTACTTTGCTTTAAAAAAAGAAAAGTATTTTGACTGATGACAATAGCTGAACTGGGTCGTTCAAATCTGTAAAATAAAACATGAGCCTCGCTCTGGGAAAACGGGGCTTAATACATGTGCGTTAAGTGCCGTCCCAGATTAGCCTGTGCAGTACTAAGGCTTATCTGGGACGATGCTTTTAACCTTAACTGGATTTTTGCTAAGGAAAGACTTCATTTAAACGAAAATACCATACAAGCGGACTGCACAGGCTAATCTGAGACGACACTTTACGCACATGCATTAAGCCCATTTTCCCCAGAGTGAAGCCCATATTCTTGTTACAGATTTGAACGAACCAGTTCAGCTTACAACCCCCTCCCCCCCCCATCAAGCGCCGTCGTCAAGGAGAACTCCGCCGTGGGCACACTCGTGTACAGTCTGATGTCGACACGTCACAAACTCGCACGTTCTCGATGACGTCATCACCCGTAGAGGGGCTGTCATATTTCTCCGTTGAACCATTAAGTAAAATGTGTGCGAATGTTCCATTATTTGACATTTTTGTAGCTCAACTAAGCTCAAAGTGCTAATGGTGAGTTATATGTCCGGCGTCGTGCGTCGCCAAGTTTTGACTCGTTACCACACTCGATGCCACTTTTATTCAAATATTTATTAGCATTATAATGATATACGTAAAATAATAATTTTTTTTATTTAAGTTTATTTTCCTTAAATATATATATATATACGGGTAAGCGACAGTGGTTTTCGATGGCTACGAAAACGGTCATGCTATCAAAGACAACACACATCAGAGACGAAGAAAAAACGTGAACCCTATTGCCGCTATATCGAAGTGATTATTTGTTTCCAATAAAAATATATTTGAACGCCAAAAACTGAAATAAAAAGATACGACCGCTTAATAGAATGATGACCATTTTTGCCACGGGAGAGCATTCGTGTATCTCAAATACTTTGTAATACAGCGGTTATTGGTTACAAAGACATGTTCACTAATCCGGGCTCTAAGTGGACACTTATGAAAATAAACGTCCAGCCAATCAGAAATAACATTTACATCCTGGTATTTACTTGCTCGCAAAATACCAAGCTGCTTTCATGCGTGTTTCTGATTTTCCGATTGATAAAGGATGTTTGGCTCAACGTGAACATCCTAAAAATGAGGATGTGAATTTGCACAATGAAGATTGTGTTTCGTTACTGTTCAGAATTGTCTCAGTTTTTCATAATGGTTGAGCCAATATATGGCGTTAACATTTACATTTATGACCATTTACTTTACACAAACTTACGCGAATGTAAACCTTAAAATGAATGTAACTATTTTTATTTCATCTATTGCATATATCGGATGGTAATGCGTGAGAATGAATATGTTGAAATCGTAGAAACATGCATGCGGTTTAAGGTTGCGAATCACGTATTCGATGTCAGCTAATAGGAGAAGAAGTTTCATCGAAGAAGGTTGCGGATGTTTTAAACTTCAAAATAAACATGGACGTAAAAACCCCACGCGTTTGCAGAAGTTTCGGACATTTTAAAAAAA
>VMBQ01000197.1:0-25077 GCA_007657795.1 Dreissena rostriformis
AATTCGGTACGTTCCACCGTTTTGCAAATGAAATACTACAGTTTGCGATAAAGTTCAAACACAGGTGGCCCACTACAGATATCAACGTGGACAGTGGACACTGGGCAATTGAAAAATAGTTTGCTATATTTCTACATACACGTAGACAAAGATTGGTTTCGCACAATGGTGGGTTTTTTACGCGCGATTAACATTGTTTTCGCTGAAATTGCTCGCGTAAAAATATTGTTCACTATTATATTGCTTATATATATTCGTTAAATTACAATACTCGGTTAATTTATGAATACAGTTGTAACAGTTTAATATTTTTGGAAATGTGAATTAAGATTAAACGGTAACCGTATTAATACCCGTGCATTTACAATTACTATTGAGCCTCTCTCTGGAAAAACGGGGTTTAATACATGTGTGTAAAGTGTCACCCAAATTAGCCTGTGTAGTCCGCACAGGCTAATCAGGGACGACACTTGCCGCTTATATGTTGTTATTTTAAAGGAAGTATCATATTTAAAAAAAATCCATTTAAGGCGGAAACTATACACACGTGTATTAAGCCCCGTTTTCCCAGAGCGCCGCTCAATTATAAGGAACATGACGACTAGGCTGGCATGTTGTTTTGCAAAATAACAAAAATGCCTCAAATATTCCGTACATTATATATAACCATGACGAGCAGTAACGCAAATAGTTATTAAAGTGGTGATGGTGATAAAGAGGACCCATGAATTTCGACACAACGCGCTTTCATTTGCATATAGTATAGGCCCGCACATCGTCGCTTTCCTTTGTTTAAATTCTGTTACAAAACACAATAAATGAGCCGCGCTCTTGGAAAAAAAGGCTGATCAAGGACGACACTTTCTTTCTAAACTGGATTTTCGCTAAGTTCCATTAAATTCCGTTTAATGTTTTAGCACTCTAATACGAAATTTCGATTTTCTATTCTTTATTCGCATATTTCTATGTGCTACGGTATTCTGCCTTGATAATCAAAGCTTAAATACAATTCACCGCACAAAAATTTTGTTTTTGACATTTTAAGTTGTCAACCCCAAATATATGTTTTCCATTTTTTCCCCATAAATTCTAGGCTGTGCGGACTGTACAGGCTAATCTGGGACGACACTTTACGCACATGCATTAAGGTCCGTTTTCCCAGAACGCGGCTCAAATGTCATAAAATGGTACATTTAGGAGTCAAGTGTTTAAAGCGAACGAGTTTTCCGAAGAAGGAGATACCGGTTGTTTGCAATTTCGTTTACAGTATATGAATATCACCGCTTTGTCAAGACCATTTCAGTTCCCTTTTAAGTAAAATGTTTAGGCGTTTCCAGATATATATATATAGTTTTCTTGGGTATTTTTTATATAAACTTGTGGTGAGTGGTTCTTGTTTTTATGTCCACCAGTATATACTGGGGGACATATTGTTTTTGCCCTGTCTGTTGGTCTGTCTGTTGGTCTGTTGGTCTGTTGGTCTGTTTGCGCCAACTTTAACATTGGCAATAACTTTTGCAATATTGAAGATAGCAACTTGATATTAGGCATGCATGTGTATCTCATGGAGCTGCACATTTCGAGTGGTGAAAGGTCAAGGTCAAGGTCATCCTTCAAGGTCAAAGGTCAAATTTATGGGTCAAAATCGCTCAAAAGTGGACATAGTGTTTCACAAACACATCTTGTTTTTACATAAGTTAAGCATTAATTTAATAATATTCAGACGAAAAGAAAGTAATCAACACTATTTGTACCCACATTTTTTTACAAATCGACGCGGCGATGTTCACAAAGATGGTTCGCAAAACTAGGTACACCAAAACATACTTGTACCTTAACATTTTTTCTCATTTATTTTACCATGTTTGACATTAACATAACCATCAATTACATTTGCATACATAAAACATTGGTAATATAACATATAGCATATATGACACACTCATTCAGAACTGTTTTGAGATTTACACAAGTGTGAAACAGTCAATATATAGTGCACTCATTCATTATAGTTCAAAAGACCTTAACATGGTCAGTTTTCCTTTGCAAATCATCGGGCCGATATTCACCTTATCTGGTTGCAATTAAGACATCGTGACTGTTAAGTCATTTGTGAAAAAGTGCCGTTGACGTAAAAAAAAACTTATTAGTGATGATGTATCTGTTCTGTATAAGTGAGGAAAAATGAAGGCTGATCAAGGACGACACTTTCATTCTAAACTGGAGTTTCGCTAAGTTCCATTAAATTCCGTTTAATGTATTAGCACTCTAATACGAAATTTTGATTTGTTTCTATTCTTTATTCGCATATTTCTATGTGCTATGGTATTCTGCCTTGATAATCAAAGCTTAAATACAATTCACCGCACAATAATTTTGTTTTTGACATTTTAAGTTGTCAACCCCAAATATATGTTTTCCATTTTTTTCCCATAAATTCTATAAATTGGCAAGTTTTGTCCCTGATTAGGCTGTGCGGACTGTACAGGCTAATCTGGGACGACACTTTACGCACATGCATTAAGGTCCGTTTTCCCAGAACGCGGCTCAAATGTAATAAAAAGGTACATTTAGGAGTCAAGTGTTTAAAGCGAACGAGTTTTCCGAAGAAGGAGATACCGGTTGTTTGCAATTTCGTTTACAGTATATGAATATCACCGCTTTGTCAAGACCATTTCAGTTCCCTTTTAAGTAAGATGTTTAGGCGTTTCCAGATACACAATTGTTTTCTTGGGTATTTTTTATATAAACTTGTGGTAAGTGGTTCCTGTTTTTTTTTACATAAGTTAAGCATTAATTTAATAATATTCAGACGAAAAGAAAGTAATCAACTCTATTTGTACCCACATTTTTTTACAAATCGACGCGGCGATGTTCACAAAGATGGTTCGCAAAACAAGGTACACCAAAACATACTTGTACCTTAACATTTTTCTCAATTATTTTACCATGTTTGACATTAACATAAACATCAATTACATTTGCATACATAAAACATTGGTAATATAACATATAGCATATATGACACACTCATTCAGAATTGTTTTGAGATTTACACAAGTGTGAAACAGTCAATATATAGTGCACTCATTCATTATAGTTCAAAAGACCTTAACATGGTCAGTTTTCCTTTGCAAATCATCGGGCCGATCCTCACCTTATCTGGTTACAATTAAAACATCGTTACTGTTAAGCCATTTGTGAAAAAGTGCCGTTGACTTAAAAAAAAAAAATCTCATTAGTGATGATGTATCTGTTCTGTATTAGTGGGGAAAAATGACATTTCATTGATTTCTTATTAAGAATATACGAGGGAAAGCATTTCATCTTATACTCGTTTGCATCCTCATCATTGCTATGCATCATGAACAAACATTTTACCACATTGAGATTATACACTAGTTAAAAACAAAATAAGAGTAAACACGAGGGCTTACCTCGTTATAAAGTAAAATTTCTATAAAAAAAAAACAGCAACCGATTTGCATACTTCCAAGATGAAAGTTCACCCACGTAATTTGCGAATATAATAATATTCAATTACTATCGCTAACAGTCTACTCTTACCTTGTCAGATATTGTATTCATCGCAGTATATCGCTATGTTCGCTATTATGTTCAATGCACGAACATGAGTTGATTATATGTATAACTAGGAATGCCAGCAACCGTGTGACATTTGCGGGGAAGCCGCACCAAATGTCAACAATTATGTGTACATGTCCGCAAGCAATAACTTGCTATAATAATATGTGCTCTGTTGTTTATTCGAGTACATAGTCCAATTCTGGTTGAGCGACCTCGGAGTTAAGAGTGTTGAAGACGTATCGATATAATACATTTAATAAATTATATCATATATCCTTACATGTACATGTATTGTGCATACGGAAAGCCATAACAGATTTCAACCTTCATTATACATGAGCAAAAGCTAATGAGCAATTTTGGCTTTCAAGGTACCATCTCCAAGAGGTCTTGATACATGCTTATTGCCGCTTTTTCCATGTGGTACGCGTGTTTCAAGCGGTGAATGCATGCACACCATCATGGATCGAGCTTGCTTGTAATCCGGACCAAAACGATGTCTAGTTAATAAGACGCGCATCAGTTTTGAATTTTTAAAAGGGCTACTTTCGCTGCACAAGCTATATATGCTACCTTCAAATTGTCACAATCTCCCGGCAACTTTTTATCGAATTCCTTAAAAACAAATTTCACGTTGAGATGGTGACAAAAAAAAACAGAAAAAAAAGGAAAACACATAATAATCGTTGATGAATAAAAAATAAAAAGTAAGATGGTGAAGATCATGACTCGGACGGATTACCTTCCTCGAGTTTTGGCCGTTGCGGGAAATGAGGGACGACGACAGAAGACAGACGACGGTTTGTTGTGGGCTGCTGGGAGTAGCTCATCCATGGGGAAGGATGTCCACACTTTCAGATTGTCCTTACAGCTTTTCTTCTGACGGCCTCGAAAAGGGCGGCAATTGCGTACATCCCTCTGCGCGGTGACCGATGCAATGATTCTTCGAACACATGCAAGTATCTGATTAAGTCGCAACAATTGTGCGTTTCTCCCACAGTGCTAAACTCATTGAATGTAATTAATTACCCCAGTCACCATAAATTCATCATTACGTCTTAATTCGTCGTTATACACGGATGATTTTTGTTTGATTAGATGTAACTTTGAGTTTCTTTTTATTTGCCCATGTCGCGCCTTAAAGCGATAAAGAATTGATTTTGTATTGTCAAGGTCCGTGAATAGCTCCGAGTGCGTCCTGATTTTTACGGCTCTCGGTTGGTGTCGTAGACAAATGTGGGCCCCGAGGTTCAATTACTTAACACGAAATTACCTCGTTATTGCAGCTACCACCGTAAAAAGTTTATTTCCTCGTAACCAACTTCTTGAGAGGCTTATAATTAAGTGTACGTAGACAATATGATTAACGTACAAACGGAACAAATATTTGTTTGGTTGCACTTTATTTAATGCACGTCAAATACCTTTTCGAATACTTGTATTCATTGTTGTATTTATTTATTCTAAATTATAATGTTATGTTCGTGTAGCACACGCTTAATAATGTTCTCACTTTCAACTGATGAATACTCATTGAGCAACTCTTTGTTTAAATATGTTTCAATGTTTGCAATTTCTTCTCTCCTTTATTTAAAATTTTCTTTGATTTTGTAATTCGTGAAAAAAAAACAAACATTTAGACAACAATTTGAATTCAAGTAATCCACTTTATCCGGTTCTTTATGGGGGTTTAATCTTATGTTTAAACTGTGTATTGTGGGCAAGTTTTTATACCATAATAAAATAATAATAAGGGTTTGAAAATTACACAAGCCAAGAACCAATAAACTTGTATTTTTATTTTTTGATATTGTTTAATACTATCGATAAATGCTTACAACCAAATTCGTTTTTGTTAAATATATTTTCTATTTAACAGTCTGTCAGTTATAGGAAATTCAATTTGTTTTAAGCCTTTTTTCAACACAAACAAAGCATGAACACACAAATGATAAAGAAGGGCCAGAAGGCTCAATACTTGTTGAAAGCTTCACTGTGCGTGTTGCAACAACACCTGTTACATAGTTTTCTTACACAGGGCACAAGTTGCGACAGCTGCAACTATTATTGTAACAGACTAGGTGAATGTATGGGAAGAATTGATTTACTATTAATTATGTACAAATGCACGACATTTTTTATGAAAGTTTGCAAATTTCACATTGCTTGTGATTGAAAAAGTTAAATATTTAATATAGGCGTTACATTTATTCAAAATAAATTTCATTTATTGTACATATACAAAAACAATAATAAACCATGAAAAGCCTGATAAATGAAATATTTGTATTAAACATAATTATATACATATGATAAATGAAATATTTGTATTAAACATAATTATATACATATTTAACAGCACATCATATAATTACATATTCGCATTGCAATATTTCTTTAACATTCATTGAACGTTAGCTCACATGCACGCCGTAGTTGATTAACATTTAACTTCGTAAAAGTATGTGTTCTTACTGAAATGTAAAACTAGCCTAATGCTAACTAGTATTTGCAGATCTGGTAGGGTTAACGAAAACCTTTAAATTACATCTCATATACTTCAAATAATCACGTTGAAGTTGTATAGTGTATATTGTGTAATTACACTTAGAAAAGATTAATTATCAATAAATATCGAAAACCAGACTAATTTTGTACAATTAATTTAAAGTGAATGAAGCATCAGTCCTAATTGCATACAAATACACATTAATAACGGTTTCTCTCTGAAACCTTTCTCCTTTATACACAACAAATTAAAATTTGTTTAGGTTCGAACACGCTTTATGGAACGGAATACACAATATCGATGCATAATATTGACAAAATGTTTAAATGATGTATAATTAAGCTAAACTGCCATCAACATGCGAGTTATTGGGTACGAAAGTCGCTATGTTCATATTAAGTCCGTCTTTGACCAGCTATTTAATCTTTGTTCACTGCTAAGATATATTGATGACATTAACCTCATTCTGGGAAACCATGGCTTAATGCATGTGCGTAAATTGTCGTTCCAGATTAGCCTGTGGTATCCGCTCAGGCTAATCAGGGACTAAACTTCCGCTTTTATGGACATTTCTGTAAATACAAAGTCTCTTCTAAAAGGAAATCATGTTTAGACGGAAAGTATCGCCCCTGATTAGCCTGTGCGGACTTTACGCACATGCATTAAGCCCAGTTTTCCCAGAACGCCGTTCATATAGTTCTAAAGACGGCTCCACTTGCCCACCTCTTGGTAACAGTTAGGGCAGGTATGAGTGACGTCTTTGGTAGCGTCCATGCAGAAGGGGAGCAGACAACAGCCGAATGGCAGTCTACAAATAAAAACATTCTATACCAATACGAGTATGGCATAAACTCAAAATCAAATGTACAAATCATATATAATCATTATATGAATGACAATCGTGGGTAACTTATTTTTTACATATAATACTTTAATATAATCATCGCATTATTTTTTCTTCAGCAATAAAATAAGGTCAAATAATAATACACATTTACTATTGATCTAAATTTTGGCTAAAATATCAAGAAAGTCTTGATTTATAAGGATTGCACCCTAACCGTACAAGTAACGTCATACCATTTAATTAGTAAACTACAATGACACCGTATTTTGTTTTTGTATATGAGTAAGTACATAAGGAAATAAAAAAAATCTGTGTGAAAACGCGCGATGTCATCCAGTTAAGGGAGACTATTAACATTTTGAATCGCGGTTGAAACATTAAAAAAGAAATTGGAATGATATTGGGAATATTATCTTCCAGATTAAAAAAAAATAGTTATCATTATTAACAATTAATTTTTAATATTAGTTTAACGCTTACACAAGCATTATGCCTAAACATGCTAGCCACGTGACGGCGCCATTTTCGTGATGAGTAGCAGTGATCACTTCCGCTTGACAATACTGGCACAGTATTCGGACAGGCGTGTCCCGGAAGGTCTGGATGATTATTGGTGGACCCTGAACGTAGATCATCTGCTGTTTGCTTTTACCAGGAGAAATGGGACATCTTTCATCTGGTACATAATTTCAAGTTTTTAAGTTTGTGTGTTTAACTAAAAAGAAGCTCAACTTCATACATATATACAGACTTGTAAAATGCATACCATAGAATACAGAGAATACTGTCTTTAATGTAAAAATGATATACATTAACTTACTATTTCATAACTTTCAATTTTATTGATTTTGGAATGTCGATTGATGTCTGAATGATGACGTATATTTTTCAAATTTTTCAACATGCTTTACATCAAAGAATGTATTTTATGCTCAACAAAACTTACACATACATGTATGTGATCATTGTAAATCGTCCTACTTGATCAAATGTATTCTTACTTACATATTTAAGAAAATTACCTCGGTTATATTTGTTTTTATAAGTCATTACATTGAGACTGACCTCGTAATTCTGAATATGGTGGAGGGTCCGCCATGAAATGTTTCGTATCTGAAATCATAATTTACTATTGATCTTTTAGTTTGTAATAAAAAGTAATTATATCTACATTTCTTATTATCATTGGATGTGGTTTTTATAATTATAATTTCTATTTAAAAATAAACATGTTTTTTTTTTCTTCTATCAATGAATGAATCAATTGATGAAATAGGCATTATAACAAATATCATCATCATGGTCATCATGATAATCATTATATCCTCATAATCATCATCCGCAGCAGCAGCAGCAGAAGCAGAAGTAGAAGTTAAATAAAATATACCGTAAATACTAATCATGGTTCGGCCATAATCTTCATCAGAAGTATTAATATTTATAAACAAAAAAATCAGGATGTGACGTAAACGTCATGAAGTAACGTAACGTCGTTTGGTGGAAAATACTTGAGCCGCGATGGGGAAACTGGATTTAATGCATGTGCGTTAAGTGTCGTCCCATATGAGCCTGTGTAGTCCGCACAGGCTTATCTTGGACGACACTTTCCGCTTTTATGTTGTTGTTTTTTTTATTTAAAGAAAGTCTCTTCCAAAATCCAGTTTAGGCGGAAAGTGTAGTCCCTGATTAGCCTGTTCGGCCTGCACAGGCTAAGCTGGGACGACTCTTTGCGCACATGCATAATAATAGACGTTATTTATATGCAATTGCCAAGTGAGATGTTTGTCAACAGTTACTCCAAGTAAATTATAATGTTCAACTTGTTCAATAACAATGTTGTTGATTTTTAGTAATACGGTGTTTGTAGATTTATTAGCACTGGATAATACCATGCATTTAGATTTGTTTGGATGCATTAACATATTGTTAAAATAGCACCAATTTGATATTATATTTAAGTCATTTTGCAAAGTACTTTGAATGTTTTTAATGCCAACGTCAACTACATGTAATGTAGAGTCATCTGCATAAAGATCTAACGGAGGCTCCCTTTTGAAGGAAAAACGGCATGTCATTAATGTATATACGGAAGAGAAGAGGGCCGAGAATAGAATAGATCCTTGTGGTACCCCGGCTTTTAAAGTTTGAAAAGATGATTTTTGTGTTCCGACTTTGACGCATTGTTGTCTGTTAGATAGGTAAGACTGCATCAAGGTAAGCACACTCTCAGAGAAATGGTACATACACAGTTTATTAAGCAAAATATCATGATCTACTTAGTCAAAGGCTTTTTTGAGGTCAAGGTATACTGACCCTACAATTTGTCCAGAATCTATGTTTTGTAGCCAAGAATCTATAAGTCGAATCAATGATGACTGACAAGAATGATTTTGACGAAAACCAGACTGGAAAGTATGCAATAATTGATGTTTTTCAAAAAATGACTTCATTTGATTTGAAATGTGCCTTTCAATTATCTTAGAAATAGTAGGGAGTATGGAAATGGGTCTATAGTTGTTTAGATCATTTTTATCTGATTCTTTATGCACAGGCAATATATATGCATTCTTAAGTCTGTCCGGAAAAATTCCACTTTGAATGCTCTTATTTATGATTGATGTTATTGGGTCGACAATGGAATCACCACAATGTTTGAGTATATCAGGACCAATATTGTCAAGGCCAGGTGCTTTATTGTTTTTTAGAGAGTCGATTATTTTACGGACCTCGAATACTGTTATTGGTGCAATTTCAAATACATGTGTTTTAAGTTTATCATTGAGATATGTAATAATAATAATAATAATAATAATAATAATAATAATAATAATAATAATAATAATAATAATAATAATAATAATAATAATCATAATAATAATAATAATAATAATAATAATAATGATAGCTTTATTTACAGAAGGTTTCACATAAAGACAATGACACATTAGACATATTATGCAGATGAATCAATACTTTTTTACAATGTGGCCTTCTTAAAATAACATACACATATAGGTCTATAACAAGTAAAACATTCAAACAATATTTTCTTACACCCCATTTTCCCAGAGCGAGGCTTATGTATACCGCATAATATAACACAATACAAAGATGGATCAGATTTGATACAGCAGCCTATTAGTAAAGATCTAACTTACATAAAAACATTAATAGTCAAACATCAAATGTATATGTAAACTATGCCAATGTTTTATATAATATAGTATCATAAAGCAACTCATTACTTAGATATGAATAGTAGAAGAAGTAGTAGTAGTGGTGTTGGTGGAGGTGTTGGATGCAGTCGCGGCGGCAGCGGCGGTGGTGGTGGTATAGTGTGTGTTTTTATTCTTAGTTTATTACAATTGTAACTAATAATAATGAACAGAGGACAAATTTAGTATAAACTCGTACCGTATTCTCAGTTGAGGTAGAATATTAATAACCCAGCGTCATTTGTGTTATACTCTAAAACAATATATTGATATATGTTTCACCATATGTCACATAAGCGCGCCACAAACTGCAAAATCGGCATAAGAGCCAATAATTGGGAATAAAAGAAAACAAATAACATTGAAGGTTACACGTTGGTTGTTGTTTATTCAATTTCGTGCTTTTTTCATTCGCTTTCCAAATTGGTTAGGAAGTCAGTACGCATTTTTTACTTCTTTGTAAATGTCTTAAACTGTTAACTTTTAATCACGCATAACATCATGTATGGTGTCTTTTTTATTTCCAACCGGCCATGCCACTGATAAACAATGTTCCTATACTTTTCTGAAAAAATCACGACGTTTATTTAAATGTAAATACTTAAACTTACTTTGCTGAAAATAATACTTGTATACATTTTCGTTATCAAGTATTTAAAATATGTACAGTAATTTTAATGAAAACATTTTCACATTTTAAAACCGCACAGGTTGAAATAACATCCGCACGTACAACTTGAACTGACTTGAGCCTCGCTCTGTGAAAAGGGAGTTTAATGCATGTGCGTAAAGTGTCGTCCATTATTAGCCTGTGCAGTCCGCTTAAACTGGATTTTTCTCGTCATTAAGAGTCTTCCTTTAAGCGAACAATACAATAAACGCGGAAACTGTCGTCCCTGCTTAGCCTGTGTTGACTGAACAGGCTTAACTGGGACGACACTTAACGCACATGCATTAAACCCCCTTTTCACAGTGCGAGGCTCATTTTCAACGGAATATGTACGAAAATAAGAAACAATTTAATATTTGTATGTTCTTGTATTTCATAAGTAGTACATCGTTTTATACAAATATATAATACACAGTACCTGTATAATAGAAATTGGTATAAATTCATCCAAATATATACTGCCACAACATTATCAATATATTAAACATGCAGTGTACCGTCATGTGTTAAAGGATATGTGTAACATCTGCGCCTTACACCGTTATCATATATACATCAAAGTAGATAGAGGCGATACCGATTGGTAATGATTAAACATCACATATTAAGTATATAATAATATGAGTGAAATAAAACTACTCATGCGTTTGTCTTTTTCCACATCATCTATATCAATGGTACAATGCCTCAATATTTGAACTACAGTTTGTGTGTGTGAGTAGAGTTAAGAGATTGCTAGGTTTGTGTTGAATACAGAAGTTAGCTGCGTGAGTGTGTACAGTTTTCGTGCCGAGAATAAAACGTACCCAATTGATAGTAATGTAATATTGATCCAGGGGGGGGGGGCATGCGTGTACGGAAGCTTACCGCGTTTAAGTGAGGTTACGGGAGCAAAACTTCAAAATGGCGTCGTTTTCGTCTTTTTCCCAAAATGGGCTTAAAAGGAAGTTAGTTCCCAAAATGGGGGTTAAACCGTTATAATTCGGTATTAAATGAATTAATAGACATACAAACGCGTCGAGATCATTGAATAATCGTGATTTATGTTAAAGTTTACTGTAAACATGCACAAATACTGTTTATTTTGAGAGAACATGATATTCGAACATCCAACATCTCGAAGGTCAAGAAAATAAACAACAAATTTGTCGCCGGTTTTGCTTCAATAACTTTTTTATTTCGACGTCTACGGCATTGAAACAAAAAACCGAGGGGAGCACAAACACCATAGAGCCGAAAGGGCGTATAAATTTAAAAGAAATATAAATATAAACTCGCTTACCGGGTGAAAATATCCGCTACTCCTTCACGAAAAACACGAAAACGACGCCATCTTGGAAGTTTTGCTCCCGTTACCTTACTTAAACGCGGTAAGCTCCCGTATACGCATGCCCCCCTGCAGGTACTTTATGTATCACAACTTGTTCTCATTTTAGTCGTTATTTTGAAAATAAACAAAAGACAAAAATATAGAGGTATGCAACTTAACATGCTGGTTAATATGTCTGTAAAGATAATGCTCTCTAGCAGCAATACGTTTTGAGTTACGGGCAATACAAGTTATAAAATGCATTTTTGCATAAACAGGGCCATAATGCCGGTCGTGTAGAAAATATCCTAACAAAAGATATAGAGGTGTGAAACTTAATATACTGGTTAATATGTTTGTAAAGTTTATGCTTCTAGCAGTTATACTTTTTTTTCAATTACGGACAATACTTGTTTAAAAAATGCTTATTTATATAAAGGGGCCACAACTCCGGTTATTACAAAAAGATCAGAAGCAAAATATGGATTTGCACAAGTTAAAATGCTAGTTAAAGGGGCCGTTTAACAGATTGGTTAATTGACAAAATTAAAAAAAAGTTGTTTCATATTCGCAAATTTTCGCGTTTGTTATGATATTTTTTAGGAAATAGTAATACTGACCATTTACAATGCTCTTAAATATTCATTATATGCATCTTTTGACGATTTGAAAACCTCAAAATCATAAAGCGTCGTTCGACGCGAAACGATTGAATAATTTGGAAAGTTCTGTTATTGTCGCTATATTTTGTAAAACTACGAGGATTGCTTATATATCGTATAAAATACGGCTATCGTACATACTTGTCAGGATGGCCGAGCGGTCTAATTGGGTTTTACTCAAGGACCCCGATGGTCACTGGTTCGAGCCCTGATGAGGTTTACTTTTTTTCCCTTTTTAAATTGTATTCTTGTTTTTTAACTGCAGATTTTTAGGTCAAATGTTTGAATTTATCAATATAGAGCATTTAATGACATGCTTCAATACATGCCAAAATCTAGTGGACAGTCCCTTTAATGTGTTTGTAAAGTAACTAGACCTCTAGCACCAATACTTTTTGAGTAACGCACGACACACGTGAACACATGTAAAAAAGAAGAATTTATTTAAAAGGGGTAATAACACCATTTTTTTTTTGGAAAAACTGCGAATCACAATAAGAGAGGTGCAAGTTCACATACTGGTTAATATGCTTTTAGAGTTTCAGTCCCGTATTTTTTCCTAAACAACAGGCCATAACTTCGGTTGTGTCTTCAACATCCGTAGCAAAATTTGGATGTGCGCAAGTTTAATTGCTGGTTAATATGTTTGCAAGTTATATTTATGTAGAATCAATACTTGTTGTGTTATACTGTGCGACACAAATAAAGTTGGAAAAAACTATAGACATCACAATGTAAACAAACAAAATGACGTCATTATACAGCACTTGACAGCTTTATGTCCAGTAACATTGATTTAATTATAAAGTTTATAAAAAAAAATGAATTTCTCTGATATGTCAGTTAACGCGCATTTATAAGGTATATTGCTCCGGTTACCAATTACGCCCCTTTCCAGTATATTACTCACAGCGGTTACATCCCTTGGACTGTTTTATGAAGAATATGAAAGGGCATGAACACGACAGTCATCAACTGCCCAACCACGCTTCCTAGTGGAATTTTGTTCAATTAAACCTGTTATATGTGTATTTGTTCTATTCTGGAATTTCCCCATGAGAGTGCTGATGAATACATCCAACATACATTACATATAATGGATCACTGTAACATCTTATGCACCCAGTTTTAGCTTTTTTCCTTCACTTCATTAGTTTTTATTTATTTACTCTTTCCCGATCGATTCAGCAAAATTACCCGAACGCGTTTTATTTAAGAATACGGCACAGGGTCAACTGATTTATATATAATTATATAATAGCTTTCAACCTAATGTCCCGCAGTTTTGATATTCGTATGAAGCATCAGATAGAGGTCATGCTCCTGACGTTAACACTGGCCACCCCTCAGTGTACAAATAATGTATACAGACATATTCTAGTTAAATTAAAAAAAAAATCGGAAACAAAGACGTTTAATAATTGGTATGTAACATGAGAAAATGGTCCTCAACTAATTAAGTTTTTTCAAATCATGCCGATAGGGTCATAAAAAGCCCTGTCTGTGTGTGTGCGGTGAAATGTTTTAATTTGAATTCATATTTATTATGTGGCATCAGATTGTTCTCCTCAACAAAGAATGGTCAAATCATAGTCCTGGGTAGGCATACAGGTGAGCGATCTAGGGCCATCGCTGCCTACTTGTTACAGGCGTTTTTCTTGACGCCCCTGTGGACGTAGTACCTTAAAATATTGTTGCATAAACTCTATCTAAATGCCTTCTGGCGGGGTGCAGAAACTTGGCAAAAGGATGGCTTGAACGGGAGAAATCGTGTATTAACAAGGCGATTCACGTGCCGTTCAAGCCCTGTTATTTCATATCTATAAACTGGTCCACGCGCAGTTACTTCCCTTACTGTAGTATGACTTATGCTGACGATATATTTATCAGTCACGACCAGAAAATTCCAAAATAATTCCTCATTTCTTACTTTGCGCGGCTGCATTTCAAATTTGCATACATCCACTGTTTAAACACATTTTAAATCGAAAACTGCCTATCCGAAGGTAAAGCCACGTCATATCTGATGATGACCGAGTGAGGCATATGTAAAACTAGTCCATATAAACGGACTCCCTGAGAGCCTATGATAATTTTTGCTTTGACGGCTCTGGGAGTCCAAATGCACCCCTTCATAAACATGGGTGCAAAATTTAATCAACAATGCAAGGGTTAAGGAACACTGAAACTGCAAGAACTTATCAAAGTTTACCTGTCTAAACCACAAACTCATCCAAATGTACCATTAAAGCAAGAAATAATTGCTTTTTATTGACTTCGTTCTTCTTTCGTACGTTCTATCCACCATATTGGAAACTGTTATTTTGTTGAGGACTTAAAAATTGTTGTTGTCGTTTAGGTCGCAGTACACCAATATTTTGAACATCGGGTTATGTGATGTAGCCCAAGTCGACAACGGTGTAAATTATTCGTCACAAAATAAACTGTTTCAAATTTCATAACATAAAAATGTCAACAAGAATAGTGTGTTGAAACATCGTCGTGTTTTTTAGGGTGCATGCACAGGATAAAGTCCGTAGGTTGCCATTCAGGTAAATTTAACATGTTTATGAAGTGTATTCATTATTTTCATCAATTTGTCTCGAACGACGTCTGTTTAGTGAAGCGCACGGATTCTCTGCGCTGAACTGCACCCATGTTTATGAAGAGGTGCATATGGACTCCCAGAGCCGTCAAAGCAAAAATTATCATAGGCTCTCAGGGAGTCCGTTTATATGGACTAATGTAAAACACAACCTTGAACTGTATGACGTCATATGAAATAATCGAATTATTTTGTCGATGTCGAATGAACAAGACATATTGTTTTCAGTATTATTTTAATTTATTTTGGTATGTGTTATTTGTTTATGCAATAATAGCGAAAATACACGTTTTCGAGGGCATGATCATCTGCGGGCGCTCTCAAAATCCGGATTTTTCGAGCGCCCGCAGGTGATCATGCCCTCGAAAACGTGTATTATCCTATATAGAACGCCGCTAATATTTTCTCGTTCAACGTGTTGCTATTACTCGATGTTAGCATTCGGCAGCGAGAATCGGAAGAACATGAAAGACCGCGAAGAAAGACAACGCCTAAAAAATAATGCTTTTAAGAAATAACGCACATAACTGTTAACATACACACAAAGGTTGATGCATATACTATTATGTGTATTTATATCAAAAACAATACATGTACTACATACAATAAAAAAAACTACGGAACATAAACACGTTCCAAAAGAAATTAAATTAATAATAATTAATAAAAATTATACAAGAAACGGGTACATTTGGATACTAGGTTCGTTGTAACTGTAATCAAATGCAAACGTTAAAGTTAGAAAAAACATGTAACACATGTTGCATGTTCAAAACGTATCCAAAGACAGCCCTCGTCCGCGAAACAATGATTATGGTAGTGTTTAACAAACAAAAAATATGATAAAATAAACGTAAAAGGCTTTAGTCTGTCATTTACATTAATTACGACGGTAGTATAAATGACATATATAACATATCACATATATTCGCGCATTAACCATGCATCAAACAACATCTAGGGCCCGTATTCACCAAATAATTCTAAGACTTAAGTCTAAGAATAAAAAAAAAATCTTTAAAATTGGAATATTAATTGCTTTTATTTTGACTCAAAATTGGTATTAACCAACTCTATCTCCAACATTCTTCATGTAGAACATTTTTTAATGAAATAATCACCAGTTGAAGTCTGTATATTCAATCGCTGGAGTATTTTTCTTGGTTCCAAGTCTATTCTTTAGTCTTAAGTCTAAGAATGGGTTGGTAATAACGGGCCATGGAATACACTGCATTGCATGTTTTCCTCTTGGTCTCGTGCACAATATATAACTCGTTTTCCTCGGGGTATCGAGCACCACGTGCTTCTTCGTCGATTCTCTCGCGCTCACATCCGGTTCCACCTGCCGACCTGCTGGTTGCAGTTGGGACACCTGTGTACCACGTCCTTCAATGAGTCCATACAAAATGGGATGAGGCAGCACCCCAGAGGAAAACTGAAAACAATAAGAATTGTTTTAATGAGCCTCGCTCTGTGAAAAGGGGGTTAAATGCATATTCGTTAAGTGCAGTCCGCAAAGGCTAATCAGGGACGACACTTTTCACCGAAATTAGATTTTCGTACAAAAGAGTCTTCCTTTTAACTAAAAATACAATGGAAGCGGAAAGTGTCGTCCCTGATAAGCCTTGCGGACTGCACAGGGTAATCTGGGACGACCCTTTTCGCACACGCATTAAACCCCCTTTTCACAGAGCGAAGCTCGAATACATGTAAGTGTAGATACGAGTTCTACAATATACAGCGGTGTTTCTCGCTACAAACCAACATCAAATCAAGTAAATTGAGTTTGTCTCTGTGATTTTCAACACACAATTTTGTATGATTTGCATGATTATAGCTATACAAACTACACGAACATATGAATGTCAAATAAACTCGATGAATTCGTGAATAAAATCATGTCATTGTCCTCATATCGGGTATCAACTTGTGATACCAAATTAAACAGGAAGTTTAAGCTTGATCTGATTCACAGTGTACATATTAAGACGTGCAAAACACAACTGGTGAGCTTCGTGTCCAACACGTTTTACTAAAAATGGAATTAAACAATTCTTACTCTCTTAACATAAGTATGTCAACATACACAGACCAAATCGTAAATACGTTAAATGTGCAGTAGCAAAATGTCCCGATCCATTAACAGGTGTCTTCATAATCGCGATAACCGTCATCATCATCATCTTTCTTCTTCACCATGATTATCATCATCATCAGCAGCAGCATGATTATTACATCAGCATCTATTTCGTTCAGTACGAATACTAACTCACAATAAAAAGATGACGAAACACGCTATCCACGTAAGCGTTCCGTTGTCTGTGTACGTTGACGTCACGATTTCGGCCTGGCAATACTGGCAGTGAATTCGGACGGGTACATTTCGGAAGGCTTGGACGTACACGGCCTGTGGTTGCACGTACACGGCACTGTTGACTTGTTGTTGGGGCGGGTAAATAGGGGTCGTCTCGGCTGTAAAAAAAATAGTTGTTACTTTAACTACAATTAAACGCGTATCATACATTTTCACATGATTACAAAAACATGTCTAGACTAATTAAACACATCTTGAAGATAAACTTTTGATTACGGAGGTGACGTGATTTCAAGTTTACCACGTCATTTTCATAACGACATGCGATTGGTCAGTCATAGAAAGAAACTAGCCAATAAAAAGAGGGGGTAGAGGGCATATCTTCCGTAGACTACTAGTATCAGACCGCTATACAGTATACTGTATATTATACAATATATCTTGTATATACTTGATATATTCATTGCACTGAGGTATAGTTTCCATAGATCTAGATCAAATACAAATGTTCGTTTATAGATTTCTATCTGCAGTATAACCTCTCAGTGTACTTTATATTACTGCTTAGTAAAATATGTAAATGAAATAAAACTTACACTGCTGCGTGGTTTTCTCGGAGTATGGCGGTGGTGGGGCACTCATGGTTAAGCGATGACTAAAAAAGATGTCACGTAATTAACATTATGTACGTAATGGATTGCGATGGTGTTTCATCTATGACGTCAATCTTGCTCGAATTAGTGATATAACTTTGAGATAAACACTAAGTTTAATTAATGGATCTACCGGTAGTAAATATATCTGTAATCTTATTGTTGTAAATGTTATAGTTAAAGATCCAGCTATTAGTTGTCATCNATTATTAGCAGTAGCATCAGCATGAGTATCATCTTAAATAATAATAATAATCATAATAATAATAATAAACATCATCATCACCATAACATCACCACGGCAACTTCAATCATAATTGTCATCATTATTAGTATTATCTTTATCATCATTACTTTCATCACCTTCAGAAATTACATCATTATCAGCAGTAGTAGCAACAGCAGCGGAAAAAGTATTAGGAGGAGCACGAGTATCAGCATCATGATGATTATAATCATCATAACCAAAGCATCACCACGGACACTTCCATCATAATTATTATCATCATTTTACTACGACAACCATCAATAACATCACCATCGTCATTATCATCGACATCATCACCATTACCAGTTACATCGCTGTCGTCGCCAGCATCACCATTATTGCGTTAACCATAACAAAAGCTTGATTTCCGCAAGTTGACACTTTCAACACATGGAAAACACAATCTCTTTCCAATCGTTATTATTGTGACCCTTCATATCGATCCATATCACCCGTAAATTACTGAAACAAAATCTTAATTTTCCCCTTTCTTTTACTTTAGATGCTTCAAAATACACAAATCAATTAAGAATTAATAATTACTTTTAATTAGGTTAAATAAATTTATTATTCTCTATTCTCAAAATACTATTTAATTCTCATCATCATTATCAACCATATCATCATCATCCTTTCCATACAAATAATAACTCTAAGACAAAATAGGAGTGGGTGGTTTTCGAATCATTTTTATCATTATAACTTATAGTGCCTTTACATGTGCTACCAACAACACATCATACAATTCAAAGTACACATACATTAATAATAACTTATTCACAAATCTTAATTTAATGACACCGATAATCTATCTTTCAAAGAATCGTTTACATACCGTCTTTAGTGGAAACACTTTTCCATCTACCATGCCTTTGCCAGTCTATCGACAGTCTTATTATTAGCACTTATTGAAACTCCACCAGCACGAAAAGAATGCAGTCCATATTTAGAAGAAACATAACCCAATAGACTTAACTTCTTCTTAAAATTAGCATTTATAGTAGAAGAACTAATATGCTTATCATTAAAGATCAATTTTAAACAGTGTTTAAAATTACAAAAATAAACTGGTCTAAACACAAAGTCAGTAGGTGAACATGCAATATTTGCAACACACAAATACGTTTCTACAATACTGCAATACTACAAATACAAACTAGAAATGGCGTGGCAGAGGCCGACGCGTATCCCCACACCGAATGTTTGACCTACATGTAGGTGTGCCCCAAGGTTGGTAATGGGGCCATGCATAGTCGAGATTGACCGTATTGTCATAAGAGAAGTTCAGTATCAATTAGAAGTGAATTGGTGTAGAAATGAAGAAATTATAGTAAAGGCAATTTTGGGTGGGTATGACATTTGTGGGCAGGGCGCCCCAGGGTTGGTAATGGGGCCATGCATAGTTGAGATTGACCGTATTGTCATAAGAGAAGTTCAGTATCAATTTGAAGTGAATCGGTGTAGAAATGAAGAAATTATAGTAAAGGCAATTTTGGGTGGGTGTGGTCTATGTGGGCGGGGCGCCCCAGGGTTGGTAATGGGGCCATGCATAGTTGAGATTGACCCTAATGTCATAAGAGAAGTTCAGTATCAATTTGAAGTGAATCCGTGTAGAAATGAAAAAATTATAGTAAATGGAAATTTTTGGTGGGTGTGGCCTATGTGGGCGGGGCGCCCCAGGGTTGGGAATGGGGCCATGCATGGTTGAGATTGACCGTATTGTCATAAGAGAGGTCCAGTATCAATTTGAAGTGAATCGGTGTAGAAATAAAGAAGTAAATGTAAAATAACCTAAAAAAATGAGTGATAATTTCTGACGCGGCCCCACCCCAACCCCTATAACTTTTGACCCAGGGGTCAGATCAAAATTCCAAATAGTGCAGGGTCGCACATATGCTCATAGCTACCATGTGTGTAAGTTTCAAGGTTCTAGTGCTAATAGTGTAGGAGGAGATATTGGCCAGGACGGACGGACAGACAGACAGACAGACGGACGGACGGACGGACGGACGGACGGACGGACGGCGGAGATAACCACAATATCCCCACCTTTTTTTCAAAAAGTGTGGGGATAATAAATAAATAAATATCACCCCATCGTTCTCCTTGTCTATAACATGTGCCTGTCAAATACACACCTCGAATGGCGACTCAATAGATTTGAAAATCATATAAACTCCAAAACGCGAAACCCGTGCTGTTTCGCGCTAAATCCACCACAAAAAAACCCGTGCATTATTCGCGCTAAACCATTACCACAATCTCTCTTGTAAATTACATGTATACAACCAATACAATACCCTATTTATCAAACCGAGAATAATTTCATTTACATTTACCTGATATATTATAACCTCTGAATATTTGTCGCACTAAACACTAAATTAAATCCACGAATAGATTTTTAACCGAAGTATTAAATCCCCAATCTGAAAGGAAATACTGAGTAAACTGCTGTATTATACTACAAGTTGTGCAACGTTGTTTCGCAATAAACGCCTGGATAAACAAGTCACGTGAAAATCAAGTGACACATCATGTGACGCTTACTAAATTTAGACAGTGTACATGAACATTTTTCGGTTATTTCACACTATGTGTTCTTCAGTAACTACATGTACTTCCGTATTGAGTCAAATCCATTTAGATTTGGGTTTTTGTTTTTTCATTTTTAAAAGTTTACTATTTCATAAAACTTTTAACTATGACATTATTGACTTAAATATATACCCCGGTATTGAAGTTTTAAATTAACCAAACATTCGTGTTTATCACCATACCCCACTGCAACGAAAGCACTGACGAAAATCTTGTCACTATGGAAATTGTTATTTAAGTCAATTTTTAGGACTAAAAACAACAAAAAAAGATATTTGTTAATGTTGGAAAGTGAAAAATGTGATTCCTATCATTTTGAAGTTGTTGCACATTTATGTATGCATGGTATGTGTACACACAACGCATATTGGTTATGCTTTTAATGCACTTGTTCAGATTTTCGTCTTTGATTACTAACGAATCTATACTGTTTTAAATGGTCTTAACTAATTACAACAGCAAGACAAAAAGACTTAATAACAAATAGTGTCTTCCCGGGGTTTCGAACCCGGGCCCGATGGAAGTAAAAACGAGTGCGCTACCATTGCGCCCACTGGATTTATTATTCAATACCGAATAACTGAATTATAAACGCTATGTTAGTACTACACGTATTGTCCATCGATGAAAAGCATTAAACACGCGTTATAATTTACCGATTTCGAATGGCGATTATACATAAGTCAAACAAGTATTTTTTTCTTTATCAGGAGTGTTATTTCGCGTGTTTAGACATTCTTTTTTGAATCTATGACAACTATTTGAAAATCGCTATTTTACAAACGGTGAGCAAGTTCCCTTTGAACGTAAATGATATAATAATGACACGTAATCCACAGGTGTGTGTATATATATAACGTATCCGGTGCGCAAGGTTTTGGAACGTTCTCATTCACCCCGCAGCAAGGTATTGGGAAGTACCCATACTCTCAAAAGATACTTGGACATACCCACACTACCCGCATCAAGATATTGTGACATACACATACTCCCTGCAGCAAGATATTGTGACATACACATACTCCCTGCAGCAAGATATTGTGACATACACATACTCCCTGCAGCAAGATATTGTGACATACACATACTCCCTGCAGCAAGATATTGTGACATACACATACTCCCTGCAGCAAGATATTGTGACATACACATACTCCCTGCAGCAAGATATTGTGACATACACATACTCCCTGCAGCAAGATATTGTGACATACACATACTCCCTGCAGCAAGATATTGTGACATACACATACTCCCTGCAGCAAGATATTGTGACATACACATACTCCCTGCAGCAAGATATTGTGACATACACATACTCCCTGCAGCAAGATATTGTGACATACACATACTCCCTGCATCAAGATATTGTGACATACACATACTCCCTGCATCAAGATATTGTGACATACACATACTCCCTGCAGCAAGATATTGTGACATACACATACTCCCTGCATCAAGATATCGGGACATACACATACTCCCTGCATACAAGATATTGTGACATACACATACTCCCTGCAGCAAGATATTGGGACATGCACATACTCCCTGCAGCAAGATATTGTGACATACACATATTTCCTGCAGCAAGATATTTGGATGTACCCATACTCCCCACAGCAAGATATTTGGACTTACCCATACTCCCCGCATCAAGATATTGGGACATACCCATATTCCCCGCAGCAAGATATTTGGACGTACCCATACTCCCCGCAGCAAGATATTTGGACGTACCCATACTCCCTGCAGCAAGATATTTGGATGTACCCATACGCCCCGCAGCAAGATATTGGGACATACCCATACTCCCCGCATCAAGATATTGAGACATACGCATACTCCCCACAGCAAGATATTTGGACGTACCCACATTCCCTACAGCAAGATATTTGGACGTAAACCATACTCACCGCAGCAAGATATTGGGACATACACATACTCCCTACAGCAAGATATTGGGACTGACCCATACTCCCTGCAGCAAGATATTGGGACATACCCATACTCCCCGCAGCAAGATATTTGGACGTACGCATACTCCCCGCATCAAGATATTTGGACGTACCCATACTCCCTGCAGCAAGATATTTGGATGTACCCATACTCCCCGCAGCAAGATATTTGGACGAACCCATACTCCCCGCATCAAGATATTGGGACATACCCATATTCCCCGCAGCAAGATATTTGGACGTACCCATACTCCCCGCAGCAAGATATTTGGACGTACCCATACTCCCTGCAGCAAGATATTTGGATGTACCCATACGCCCCGCAGCAAGATATTGGGACATACCCATACTCCCCGCATCAAGATATTGAGACATACGCATACTCCCCACAGCAAGATATTTGGACGTACCCACATTCCCTACAGCAAGATATTTGGACGTAAACCATACTCACCGCAGCAAGATATTGGGACATACACATACTCCCTACAGCAAGATATTGGGACTGACCCATACTCCCTGCAGCAAGATATTGGGACATACCCATACTCCCCGCAGCAAGATATTTGGACGTACGCATACTCCCCGCATCAAGATATTTGGACGTACCCATACTCCCTGCAGCAAGATATTTGGATGTACCCATACTCCCCGCAGCAAGATATTTGGACGAACCCATACTCCCCGCATCAAGATATTGGGACATACCCATATTCCCCGCAGCAAGATATTTGGACGTACCCATACTCCCCGCAGCAAGATATTTGGACGTACCCATACTCCCTGCAGCAAGATATTTGGATGAACCCATACTCCCCGCAGCAAGATATTGGGACATACCCATACTCCCCGCAGCAAGATATTGGGACATACGCATACTCCATACAGCAAGATATTTGGACGTTTCCATACTCCCCGCAGCAAGATATTGGGACATACGCATACTCCCTACAGCAAGATATTTGGACGTTCCCATTCTCCCTGCAGCAAGATATTGGGACATACACATACTCCCCGCAGCAAGATATTTGACGTACCCGTACTCCATGCAGCAAGAAATTTGACGTACCCATACTCCCCGTAGCAAGATAGTTGACGTACCCATACTCCCCGCAGTAAGATATTTGATGTACCCATACTTCCCATAGCAAGATAGTTGACCTACCCATACTCCCTGCAGCAAGATATTTGACGTACCCATACTCCCTCTAGCAAGATATTTGACGTACCCATACCCCCCGTAGAAAGATATTTGACGTACCCATTCTCCCCGCAGTAAGATATTTGACGTACCCATTCTTCCCGCAGTAATATATTTGACGTACCCATTCTCCCCGCAGCAAGATATTTGATGTACCCATACTTCCCATAGCAAGATAGCTGACCTACCCATACTCCCTGCAGAAAGATATTTGCGTACCCATACTCTCTGTAGCAAGATATTTGACGTAATCATACTCAACGCAGCAAGATAATTGACGAACCCATTCTCCCCGCAGTAAGATATTTGACCTTCCCATTCTCCTCGCAGCAAGATATTTGACGTACCCATACTCCCCGAAGCAAGATATTTGACGTACCCATACTCCCCGCAGCAAGATATTTGACGTACCCATTCTCCCCGCAGAAAGATATTTGATGCACTTATACTCCCCGCTTAAAAAGAGTTTCGACCCATACTCCACGCAGCAAGATATTTGACGAACCCATTCGCCCCGCAGCAAGATATTTGACGCACCCATACTCCCCGCTTAAAAAGAGTTTCGACCCATACTCCACGCAGCAAGATATTTGGACGTAACCATACTCACTGCAGCAAGATATTTGACGTACCCATTCTCCCCGCAGCAAGATATTTGACGCACCCATACTCCCCGC
>VMBQ01000197.1:25487-111232 GCA_007657795.1 Dreissena rostriformis
CAGCAAGATATTGGGAAGTACCAATACTCCCCGCAGCAAGATATTGGGAAGTACCAATACTCCCCGCAGCAAAATATTTGACGTTCCAATACTCCCCGCAGCAAGATATTTGACGTTCCAATACTCACCACAGCAAGATATTGGAAAGAACCAATACTCCCCACAGCAAGATATTGGGAAGTACCAATACTAAACGCAGCAAAATATTTGACGTTCCAATACTCCCCGCAGCGAGATATTGGGAAGTACCAATACTCCCCACAGCAAGATATTAGTAAGAACCAATACTCCCCGCAGCAAGATATTGGGAAGTACCAATACTCCCTGCAGCAAGATATTAGTAAGAACCAATACTCCCCGCAGCAAAATATTTGACGTTCCAATACTCCCTGCAGCAAAATATTTGACGTTCCAATACTCCCCACAGCAAGATATTGGGAAGTTCCAATACTCCCCACAGCAAGATATTGGGAAGTACCAATACTCCCCGCAGCAAGATATTAGGAAGTACCAATACTCCCCACAGCAAAATATTTGACGTTCCAATACTCCCCGCAGCAAGATATTGGGAAGTACCAATACTCCCCGCAGCACGATATTGGGAAGTACCAATATTCCCCGCAGCAAAATATTTGACGTTCCAATAGTCCCCACAGCAAAATATTGGGAAGTACTAATACTCCCCGCTGCAAGATATTGGGAAGTACCAATACTCCCCGAAGCAAAATATTTGACGTTCCAATATTCGCCGCAGCAAAATATTTGACGTTCCAATACTCCCCGCAGCAAGATATTGGGACGAACCCGTATTCCCCGCAGCAATATATGTGGACGTACCCATACATCACTGCTTTAAGAGTGCACACAAGCTAAATGATTACAACCGACGTCGTTGGTTAATTCTTCGTCTGTGTACTTTGGCTATTTGACACAGTGGTACGCACAGTGTAAACAAGACATGTTTTTCACATCTTTGAACACTATTATCTCATTTTTCATAATTTTGCAAAAACATCTAACTCTGAAAACACCAAAGTTCTGTTCTTTACATTTTTTTTAATATGTAAGAAATGCATTTCCCTATTTTATCATCACATATCCTGTTTTAGACCAGTTTCCTGCGTACCCAACGATACACGTATTTCTTTAAAATTGATGCAATATTTAATATATGTTGGAAACATTTTCATAAGATAACAAAATGAAATACAAATATGTTGATCTATGAATCAATTACAAATTCATAAAGCATGCGAGTGACGAAACTGTGAATTTTAACAATCTCCAATATATATGGGAGTTAATTCTGCACAGAAATCATTATTTCACAGTACGAGTTACATGTACCTTAAATGCATGGTCTTGTTTATCATATCGAAATATTGTACGTTTGTGATTCATAACAATTTAAGAAGTATTCATTTTGAAAAATGTTCCTTTCCAAAACTAGCAATGACTATAAATGTCAATTAAAAGGGATAGAAGGTATATAGAAATGTCGATGCAATCTTACTCTGTTGTTTTCGTTGTTCAGTATAAGCAAAGGATTCGAACACAATTGACGAGTACGTACGGATGCGGCCCCGGGGGTCATTGACATGGTCCCGTTTGTCATTCTAGTATAAGCACGGAATATCTATGCAAACGAAACGATCGAAAATATAGCGAAAGTGTGAGCGCGATCAAGGGCCTCTAAATACGCGAATCCCTTTTGCTTCGTCGGCATACCATCCCAGAATAAGAATTAATACGCAAAAGTGTTCCGCATGACTTTTTTCCAATCCGATAAATTCAGGAATTGATTTTTTCTTTCAGTCCTTACAGCAAAAAAAAAACACTTAACAAAAACGAACCCATACACTTTGTTCTGTATCATACCAGAGCGTCACACGAAGGATGTTGTCTTTCGACCTAACTATGAAAGTTCAATTTAGTGTTCACTGAAATATCACAGAGCTGCGGATGAAGATGGTACTCTTTCGGAAAAACGATTAAAGTATAAACGCCAGATATATATGCCCTTTCTGTGTAAGTTTGAACTCTTCTAATAAAAGCCACAAAGAGGCGATAAAAGGTATATTCAATATATAATATACAATAGACATACAGTCCATGAGTTTACATGTTCAAAACCTAGTACTGTGATCAGTTTTGAATTTCATAAGTTGTTAAATAAGGTATCAATACATGAAAAGGTATAGGAAAATTTGATTACAGCATTTAGAATCTATTTAACAATCTTAAACTATAACATAAAAAAAACAAAAACAAAGACGAATCTACGAGAGAGCGAGAAGTCAAGTTTGAGTAATAAATACATTATACATTAAAGGGATGGCGGTCGTTTGGCCACATACGGAAGAGAGTATCCAATGGGCGGAACCCTCTCGTAGGAGACTGGACCGAGCACATGGCGCGCCTTCATTAACATCAGGCGTGTTCATTATGACGTTTACGAGCGTTTTACTGCGCGGCGTGCTCTAACGCAGACGGCAGATGAAAGCAGCGGCCTCCTTAGACGGAACCGCTGAGCGAGCAAAGAGCTGTAAAATGCGGAATCATGGTTTTACAACTTGAAAATTATTGGCTCATAAAACATAGATCTGCGCCCCGCGGATTCCAATGATCATCGCCGCGTGAGATTTAAAGAGATGGCTGTTGAGATGAGCGGAATTTCGGACAGCCTTGTCTCCGGTCTCTGACCTGACCAGTATGCTTATCCGTCAGTTTATGTAGAATTTTGACTTTCGTATTTTGTTCGTTTTGTTCATTTATGCTTCTGAACTAGAGACACGACTGACCGAACATTGTTAGGAATTTTCATCACGTCGTTTGACAGACTGGTGTTCTTCATTTTCTTACTTCAAACACACATATTCGAATTCCTCTTTTCAATACAGTTTCTGATTTTACTAAGCAAATTTAATCTTTAAAGATATTGTTCACGATTTGTTTTTATGTCCCCTTTAAAATAGAGATTCTACCACGGCCTACAAAAAATATATAATCTATTTGTGAAATGATAGTCCAAACAATGTTTGACTCCCCTTAGGTTATGTTATTTCACGTATTTGTCTTTGTTATTGGAATAACTAACACATTAGCCCAATTGTTGTTTGGACGTTGTTTGAGATGATATGAACACAATTGTGTTGATGATATTGGTGAAAAAGTACGCTGCTGTCAATAAAAGTGCATGCAATTGAAGCTTATTTTTGAGGTAGAACGGTAAGTTGGTGTAGAGGAAGAACGGTAAATTGGTGTAAAGGTATAACGGTAAGTTGGTGTAAAGGTAGAACGTTTAGTTGTTGTAGAGATAGAACGTTATGTTGTTGTAGAAATAGAACGTTATGTTGTTGTAGAGATAGAACGTTATGTTGTTGTAGAGGTAGAACGTTAAGTTGTAGAAGGAGAACTTTAAGTTGTTGTAGAGGTAGAACATTAAGTTGGTGTAAAGGTAGAACGTTTAGTTGTTGTAGAGATAGAACTTTAAGTTGTTGTAGAGGAAGAACGTTAAGTTGTTGTAGAGGTAAAAAAGTAAGTTGTTTTAAAGGAAGAGCGTTAATTTGTTGGAGAGGTAGAACGTTAAGTTTTGTAGAGATAGAACTTAAGTTGTTGTAGAGGTAGAACGTTAAGTTGTTGTAGAGGTAGAACGTTAAGTTGTTGTAGAGGTAGAGCGGTAAGTTGTTGTAGAGGTTGAACGTTAAGTTGTTTAGAGGAAGAACGTTAAGTTGTTGTAGAGATAGAACGTTAAGTTGTTGTAGAGGAAAAACGTTAAGTTGTACAGGGAGAACGTTAAGTTGTTGTAGAGGTAGAACATTAAGTTGTTGTAAAGGTATAACATTAAGTTGTTTTTGAGGTAGGACATTAAGTTTTTGTAGAGGTAGAACATTTAGTTGCTGTAAATGTAGAACATTAAGTTGCTGTAGAGGTAGGACGTTCAGTTGTTGCAGATGAAGAACGTTAAGTTGTTGTAGAGGTAGAACGTTCAGTTGGTGTAGAGGTAGAACGTTAAGTTGTTGTAGAGGCAGAAAGTTTAATTTTGTAGAGGTAGAACGTTAAGTTTTTGTAGAGGTAGAGCGGTAAGTTGTTGTAGAGGTAGAACATTAAGTTGTTGTAGAGGTAGGACGTTAAGTTGTTGTAGAGGTAGAACGCTACGTTCTTGTAGAGGTAGACCGTTAAGTTAGTGTAGAGGTAGAACATTAAGTTGTTGTAGAGGTAGGACGTTAAGTTGTTGTAGAGGCAGAACGCTAAGTTGTTGTAGAGGTAGAACATTAAGTTGTTGTAGAGGTAGGACGTTAAGTTGCTGTACATTTAGAACGTTAGGTTGATGTAGAGGTAGAAAATTAAGTCGTTGTAGAGGTAGGACGTTAAGTTGTTGTAGATGTAGAACATAAAGTTGATGTAGTGGTAGAACATTAAATTGTTGTAGAGGAAGAACGTTAAGTTGTTGTACAGGTATAACGTTAAGATGTTGTAGAGGTACAAAGTTAAGTTGCTGTAGAGGTAGAGCGGTAAGTTGTTGAAGAGATAGAAAGTTAAGTTGTTGTAGATGTAGAACGTTAAGTTGTTGTCGAGGTCGAACGTTTCGTTGTTGTAGAGGAAGAAAGTTAAGTTGTTGTAGAGGTAGAACGTTAAGTTTATGTAAAGGTAGAACGTTTCGTTGTTGTAGAGGTAGAAAGTTTAGTTGTTGTAGAGGTAGAACATTAAGTTGTTGTAGAGGTAGGACGTTACGTTGTTGTAGAGGTAGAACGTTAAGTTGTTGTAGAGGTAGAGCATTAAGTTGTTGTAGAGGTAGGACGTTAAGTTGTTGTAGAGGTAGAACGTAAAGTTGTTGTATAAGTTGAACATTAAGCTGTTGTAGACGTAGGACGTTAAGTTGTCGTAGAGGTTGAACGGTAAGTTGTTGTAGAGATAGAAGGTTAAGTTGCTGTAGAGGTAGAACGTTAAGTTATTGTAAAGGTAGAACGTTAAGTTGTTGTAGTGGTAGAACGTTAAGTTGAAGTAAAGGTAACACGTTAAGTTGTTGAGAGGAAGAACGTTAAGTTGTTGTAGAGATAGAACGTTAAGTTGTTGTAGAAGTTTAACGTAAAGTTGTTGTAGAGGAAGAACGTAAAGTTGGTGTAGAGGCAGAACGTTAAGTTGTTGTGGCGGTAGATCGCTAAGTTGTTGTAGAAGTAGAACGTTAAGTTGTTGTGAAGTAGAACGTTAAATTGTTGTAGAGGTAAAACGTTAATATTTTGTAGAGGCAGAACGTTAAGTTGTTGTAGAGGTAGAACGTTAAGTTGTTGTAGCGGAAGAACGTTAAGTTGTTATAGAGGTAGAACGTTAAGTTGTTGTCGAGGTAGAACGTTTAGTTGTTGTAGAGGTAGAACGTTAACTTGTTGTAGAGGTAGAACGTTAAGTTGTTGTAGAGGTAGAACGTTAAGTTGTTGTTCATGTAGAACGTTAATTTCTTCTACAGGTTGTGGTAGAGGTAGAACGTTACGTTGTAGAAGTAGACTGTTTAGTTGTTTAAGAGGTAGAACATTAAGTTGTTGTAGAGGTAGAACATTAAGTTGTTGTAGAGGTAGGACGTTAAGTTTTTGTAGAGATAGAACGTTAAGTTGTTGTAGAGGTTTAACGCTAAGTTCTTGTAGAGGTAGACCGTTTAGTTCTTGTAGAGGTAGGACGTTAAGTTGTTGAAGGGATAGAAAGTTAAGTTGTTGTAGAGGTAGAACATTAAGTTGCTGTAGAGGTAGGACGTTAAGTTGTTGTCTATGTAGAACGTCACGTTGTTGTAGAGGAAGAACGTTAAGTTGTTGTAGAGGTAGAACGTTAAGTTTCTGAAGAGGTAGAACGTTTCGTTGTTGTAGAGGTAGAACGTTAAGTTGTTGTAGAGGTAGAACATTTAGTTGTTGTAGAGGTAGGACGTTAAGTTGTTGTAGAGGTAGAACGTTAAGTTGTTGTAGAGGTAGAACATTAAGTTGTTGTAGAGGTAGGACGTTAAGTTGTTGTAGAGGTAGAACGTTAAGTTGTTGTAGAGGTAGAACATTAAGTTGTTGTAGAGGTAGGACGTTAAGTTGTTGTAGAGGTAGAACGTTAAGTTGTTGTAGAGGTAGAACATTAAGTTGTTGTAGAGGTAGGACGTTAAGTTGTTGTAGAGGTAGAACGTTAAGTTGTTGTAGAGGTAGAACATTAAGTTGTTGTAGAGGTAGGACGTTAAGTTGTTGTAGAGGTAGAACGTTAAGTTGTTGTAGAGGTAGAACATTAATGTTGTAGAGGTAGGACGTTAAGTTGTCGTAGATGTAGAACGTTAAGTTGTTGTAGAGGTAGAACATTAAGTTGTTGTAGAAGTAGAACGTTTAGTCGTTGTAGAAGTAGAACGTTAAGTTGTTGTAGAGGTAAAACGTTAAGTTGTTGTAGAGGCAGAACGTTAAGTTGTTTTAGAGGTGGAACGTTAAGTTGTTGTAGCGGTAAACTTTAAGCTGTTGTAGAGGTAGGACGTTAAGTAGTCGTAGAGGTAAAACGTTAAGTTGTTGTAGAGGCAGAACGTTAACTTGTTGTAGAGGTAGAACGTTAAGTTGTTGAAGAGGTAGAACGTTAAGTTGTTGTTCAGGTAGAACGTTAATTTCTTCTATAGGTTGTGGTAGAGGTAGAACGTTACGTTGTAGAAGTAGAATGTTAAGTTGTTTTAGAGGTAGAACGTTAAGTTCGTGTAGAGGTAGAACGATAACTTGTTGTAATAGTAGAACGTTAAGTTCGTGTAGAGGTAGACCATTTAGGCCCTCTACTGATAAACATAAACAAAAAAACATTCAAAATAAAAATGATCGTATCATTTGGAGAACCATCTATTAATTTACGACCAAATCTGCTTTTATAATAACAATTAGCACAATCTACCTAAGAATATAGTCCGTTCAGCTGAGATTGAAGTGATACTGTCGCATGATGATTGATGAAACACGAATCAGTATTCATACGCCGGATAAAAACAGGTCCCTATCTCAAATGTAACATTTCAATATATAAGACAACTGGTTTACATATTAAAGTTTGCATCTGTTATACTAATTGAAAAGTATCATTATTTGAGCAGACGTTCTTTTTATTAATATATCTTAGGGGCTGTTCACATCAGGATAATTGTTCGTTTATGTTAAGTAATATCAACAATGGTGAAATGTTTAACTAATATGAAGTAGCTTATAATCGAGGGTTAATACATAGGCTTGATTTCTCGAAAACATTCAGAACATATAATTAACTAGTTTGTAAATGAATGCTGCATGATGTATGTTTTACATTTACAGTATTGTATATTCCAAAGCAACTATTTAACATGTTATTGATTGGTCTTCTATGATGTAAACAATTACGGATGTAAAAAAGACACAAGTTCAATTTCATGTTTCTAAAGACATATGCATCCGTAACTGATTCAATCGTCAAGGCGCACATCTTGTTCTCGAACCATTTATTTCCATACTAACTTATTAAAAATTGTTAAAGCCAGGATGTGTGTTTGAAGATGTCACTTAACATAAAAACCTCAGTGTTAGATGCATGTACTTATATTTTACACCACGAAAATATATTATTTGTTTCTATTAAATGGGCCGGTAATTACAAAGCTCCATAAGGAACCCTTAGATTGGATGAAATTTTCAGATACCATTTTCTAACAGAAAACTTATGTTTTCTTTTTGCAAAATGATACAAAATTTACCATTAAGGCATTATTTTCTTTCTTATGACATTGAAACGCAAAATACATTAACACGAGATAGCAAAATACCCGCCCGGATGCGTTAATTGTTTTAATATTTTGTTGTAGCTTTTATAAGGGTTTAATGTATATTCAATTTGCTCATAAACAATACCATCATGGTATTCCCCATGATCACACGCGAAAACGCCCGAAACAAAACAAGCCTTACGTTTTAAAACGATAGATCACATATTTGTAACTATCAATATGTTACGCAGAGTTACAATCAGAAATCCTCAGCCAGAAATAGTTGGTCAGATAAAATAGCGGCCATTTTTAATTGCAGACATGCGCCCAAGTGACACAGGCGCCTTGTTTTCGTCATCGGAATCCTCTGATATCTTCGTTGTACATCTAATGACCGGGCTGATACTCTGAGACTGACAAACCGTATAAAATCAGCGCAGAAACGCCGACGCTGGCTGGAAAACTTCGAAGACATATGTAGACATTAATTACTCTACGAGCTGGATTGATGTTAACATGATCTGATAGAGGAGGCATAGCGTTTGCTGATGGACATGTGGTATTGTTTCCAACTCTCGGACAACAGGTTCGAGATCTCGCGATAGGCAGCATTGCCAGAATACCGCACCGCACAGTTCTGGTTGTGTCAAAGAATATAGTCCGGACTTCAAAAACCGACTTTTAGGGCGATGTTGGAATCGAACAAGAACACATAGTTTTGAACATGGTTAAATAATAAAAATGGAAGAGTTTATCTTAAATCGCTGAAAATCATGTCTGTTTAAGTCCATGGTTTCAGTAGTGTCCAACCGATTACATACACTTATGGTTTTGGTATATTAACAACTTTAGTAATTTATGAACTAAAAGTGAATGTCTCACAGAAAGAGACTTGCATGAAATCATTTTCATTTCAAAAGAAGTTATTTATAAAGCAAATATCAAGTGAAAGAACACACATATTTCCGTATTTCTTCTCCGATCTCGCGGACAAAGTCATAAAATTGGCATTAAGCCCTATCAATCAAATCTTGAATGTCCTCATAGAATCTTTACTACCGTAATGGAGGCCATGTTTGAACGCCACGTCCGTGTAAACCAATATGTAACCCCCGTGTTTAGGTTGTCAACAAGGCTGCAGTACAGGTGTCAAGAGGGGTGAATTTCTTGCATGGACACCGGTAACACAATATCCGGCGAATAATTCAGCACAATTCCTCCGTGTCGCGCGGGCGATCGGGTGATTGATTAAAGCGCCTAAAATGATCAACGGAACCAGTCAAGTTAAGCAGACGGATGGTGTACGGCCAATAACGACTGTCAAGACAAACACGATTAAAGCTTCAAATTCGAGAAAATCAGGATTTGAGGACTGAATATGGATGACAGATAATGATATTGAAAATGAAACAATAATTGAATTGCAAGAGATAATAGAGTGTTGGTGAGAACGCGGCGTTGACATTACTCTCATGGCAAAGGGTAGTTTATATGAGTATTAAGCTGTATTTTGTATTCAAGACAGCGATGCATTCATAAATGGTGCTCGTAACATATTAGATCAAATTGATCCCCTTAAAAATAGCAATACCGTAAATTAATTGAGTTCTCAATAGCCATGAATTCATAATTAGTTTTTGTTTGTAGAAATAAACCCTGTTTTATAATAACCGTCGTTTGATGACATCCATTATGACCAAGCCTTAGTTTGAAACAAATATGAAATGTTTGTTTTGTAAAACATGATTTGGCTCTTATGATCGTTTTGTTTACCGTCTAAATAGACGTTGTTTACGTTGTTTTGTTTTTCTTAAAAGATTATTGTTTCACTTTAACGGTTAAACAATTGTCGTGGCCTTTGGTTATTTGTATCCAATTCGCATTGACGATGTTCATAGTTTGGATCGCTGTTCTGATGTCTTAGTTTGCAATTGCGGGCAACATACAGGTGAATCATTTTTTTCAAGCCGTAGGTACAAAGTCAGCGCTTGCATACAAGACATTCAGTCAGGGTACCTTAGAGTCAGCCTGTGTACTTTAAAGTCAGCCATGGGGCCTTTGAGTCATGTACCTTGTACTACTAGTATTATATTTATTATCTTCGGTCGGATGCTATGCTTGTACAATACATTTGTTAGTACGTCGACTGATGTAGCAACTGTGTTGAAACGTCCATTATGCACGCGGTATATGAATACATATAATATTTTATGCACACATAAAAGGGCGGCGGGATTCCCGTTCCGGTCCCCTCTGTGGCGTGCTTTTACCACCCATTATGCCTTTCTGGAAAGAATCTGTTCTATTTTCATCGACCTTATGGCATTTTATAATAAATGCCCTTTTTCAATCAACAATATGGTGTTTGTTCATTTCTTCAAGTCATACGAGTCCGTCCGGTCTATGACCTTTTCATTACCACCTAGGAAAATACATAAATAATATTTTATGCACACATAAACGATTTTATGTCATTGAACGACTTCTTAATTGTTAATTTTCTGTTTCCATTATACTTTTTCAAACCTAATATTTTATTACTTGTATATAACCTCAGCGTGGGCTCACATAGGCTCTTTTGACCAATNGAAGGCGAGTCCATAAATGAGTGTATCAATGCAGTGAACACACAGTCAGTCTTGATGACCGTAATAAAGGTCAATGTCCCGTTGCAAAGTCGTGCTTGGTAATACGTGTTGCTGTTTTCGTAAATGACCCTTCACCAGCGGCCGGGCTCTGCTTGTGATCGGATCAAATAGCAATAAATTACAATTACAAAATAAAAAGCGCATTATTTGTTAAATCCCCGTCCGCTTTTACACACCAATCTGCGTAGACATTTGATGTTTGGTTATTTAAATTCTGCCCAAATTAACATTTTCAACAGTGGACATCTTGTTTCATTCACTTGAATGCAATTTCATTAGCCCCGCCGGCTGGCCGGTCAGGTGACCACTGACCCTTTAGGGGTAATAATCCCCTATTGCTCTTACCCGTCAGGGCTTTCTGGGAAAGGTGTAATGTAACCACAAAGGGCCGCTGTCTCAATTAGGGAGCCTGGGTTGGGTGTAATACCGGGGCTGATCCAACATCAAACCGGGGGGCAAGTCGCAAAGGTTACAAAGGTCACAAACGTCGCGCGGTCTTTGCATACTTTTATCCAGTATCCTAAGATGGTGGAACACCGAAAGAACAAACGAGAAACATGAACAAAAGTTGGGTTGGTCTTTTATTTTCATTAAGTTTGGATTATGTTTTTCAACGTGAGATTCGGGCCGTTTGATGATCTGAATTCCAAGACTTTTATTTAAAGTACTTTGTTTGACAATGCCGACGCGTGCATTTTGTTTGTTATATCCTGTCTCGTCACTGTCAGTTATTGTGTCTGCCATGTGTTGGTCAAAATGCCAAATTGTTAAACCATTTTACCACAACATCAAACTTCCGTTTGTAAAATTAATCTTAAAATTAATAAAATTGGTCATAAATGTATGCTTATAAAAATGGCACATGTGTCGCTTCATGAACGCTTAGAAAATATTGTAGAGTTTCATATTTGTCTTGTGTTAGCACAATATCGGTATGAAATTATAAGGGTGCACCGTTTAAAGTTAAGTTTGCGGATGTACTTGATATGCATTCTTCATCTTATATAGGTCTGGGCACACACGACCATCACCTAAATTTCTAATGTTTCTGATAAAATAACGATTTCAAGAACATATGCATTATCATTACTTATGTCTAAGAACTACTTCGGAACCGCTATTACTCGTTCTGTTCTCTAGCATCGTAAAATATCTTATATGCACGTTTATTAATTATACATTGCTTAATGCTAGATGGTAAAAAATCCACAAATCTAAAAATTTAAAAAGGATAAGTCACGTGTAAAGAAACAATTAAGTGCGCATGTCTGCGAGAAGACTTCCGTCGGAGAAGTGTACACATACGTAAGTTGTCATCTCGTCGATTGAACGTTCATTAATTGAGCCGTATTCTCGACGGGGCTAATAATAATAATCGCTTTTAGTTGTACACTGTCGGTAAACTTAATATATGGCCCATTGATACAAGTGTCTAACATTATTGCTTGGGCTTTTTACATGCAATCTAGACATCTTAAAGGCAAATTCACATTGTCCAAAGCGTTCGCTTCATTAGCAAATAGCAGTAAATGTTTAATTAACGCGTTTTGTTCTTTAGAGTTAATTGTAACCTTTTGGTGTCACGAATTGACGGTGTTAATTTTATAAATCATTCTTTGATATTGTTATTGCCCGCGAATTCGCGTGGCGTGATTGATAGGGTTATAAACAACTAATTATTTTCGTTTGTTATGATTTGTTGAGACGCATGTCATTATTACATGAAAGGCGAAAATAACTCTTTTTCCTTTTATGAGCTGAAGATATAAGGTAGCGGAAGCAGCAGCAGTACCGGAAGCGACTTGGATGTGACTGATGTAATCTACAAAAGCACCATTCTTGAGTAACCAATAGCGACAACTACTTGACTTGGTGCGACCCTTCGGACAGACGAAGAAGCGGTACCCATGAATTTTGTAAAACTTTTGAAGGACAAATAAAAAGTATTTGCATTCGTTTCACAAGACAGATGATAAACAGACCACTCGTTCACTTTTGAAAATTGAAAGTTTGCACTTCCTTGCTTTTCAAGTTTTGGCACTATTTTATAATATATACATAGCAGGCATTTCCCCAGGCGGGTTTAACACAGCTGAATATAAACATACTGTACAATATTGGTAGTTGGACAAAAATTGGGAATAAATAAAAACAATACTTATGGTATAAATAGCCCTTGAAAACTAAGCGAAAAGACCACTTTGTTTATTTATATGACATTATTGCTTACCGAAGCATTGAAGTCCACATCATCCAACACGTGACAATGGATATTTAAGGAAAAAGTTTAACATTGAAAATCAAACGATGACGTGTTAAATCATTGCATGAAGCCGCGCTTAATAATTAAATGATTGGAATAATCCCGAAAATATCATACAATTATTCAGATGCTTTTTAACGCACCGTAATGAATAATAGATTGAAAAGCGCAACTTAGGAATTCTTCTTCGCTGTTGATTTTTTAGTTCTTGAAAACGCCTGTTTTTTCGTTATAAATTTTTACTTTATCAGTCAAGTTTCTGATAGGGCATTTAAATTGTAGTCAAGATTATATTCCACTAAGTCAATTTTACGACTTTATGATACGGACAGGAAGTTAATGCGTCCACGCTGTGATTACCCTACAGAAATATATGTTACCAAATGAAAGCATTCCGGCTTGCTTCAATGCTAATTAAATCCGAAGTCGCTACACCGGCATTCCTAATTACCTCTTATTATCGATCTATCAGGCAGATAATTCCTGGCAAGGTCTGGGCAGTTGAAAGTCAGTGGCTTATCAGCCAGATTGCTGTCAAGGGTCTGCAGAATAGCGCGAGGCGGGCAGGCACGTGAACTCAGTCAATTTACCGTTACAACTTACATCCCCGCTGTTTCCGGGTCCGCCCATTCGTACCCTTCACGTTCGTACCACCAGCTTCTTCGGGTTTTATAAGAGTGCGTCAAAATGACTGGACAGAAATAAATTACTCTCAGCCATTAATTCGTCAACATCAATATAGAACGCATTTACACATGTCAAACAAAATTCATACGCTGATAAATCGCGTATTAAGTCGTAAAGTACACGATGTAGAGTCTCTCCGCATGGGATACAAAACAGACGAGGTGTAAAATGCGGCAACAGACGGGAATAGGATTCCCGCCATAATCCGGGCACTTAATCTTTCTTAAAGCAAAAAGAGCATTGTAATACCGCCACGTTTTCTTGATCCACCAACATGTTTCAAGTATCGTGCGATGTCGCGCTAGCAGATTATTGCCAGTAATTACACAGAAATAACGGTGTAAGTGAACACAATAAAACGGCGAGGAATCCATCCCTGTTTCGCCAATAATCGTGTTCTTATGATAATCTTACATAGCGAACGGGCATCATTTCGTGACATTTTATGAAGAGTTTTAACAATTATTCGCGTGTATTGAAAATCCATTTGCGTTGTTGTTGTTTTTTGATAACAAAAACACCAAAAGTTTAACATTTTAACAGATGTTATTAATAAAACATGTATTGACAATTACGTAAGTATAACTTATATTACCGGGTACTTATTAAATAATATTAGTGAAACTAATACTAATACTTCTACTTATCATAAAACTAATATTGCAAAATCACGAAGCGAATTAAAAAACGGACTATTCATTGTATTCTTATTACTACGATACGTACAGTAATTGATTTTTAAAGACAATTTGACAATTTGAGTCTAACATTATTTTTTTTTAAACATTGTTAGTTATCAAGATTGTAAAAATGACGACATCTCTTTTATCGAATCCTAAACCTTGTGTAAAAAAATATTAAAATATTAATACTATTTTGCACTGCTTTAAAAACAGACACAATCTCATTCTACTCGTTTTTTTTTTACTTAAATATCAATGCCATCCAACGTTATGAAAATTGATTTGTCTAACACGTACGTGTATGATATTGAAAATTATATAATTACCTTATACGTTATAAAGTGTTACCAAGAATATTGCTTTTAAGGCAAAGCCTCCAAGTCATATACAAATAACTCTAACGTAGTTATAAGTTCTCAAAGAGAACACATAAATGAATGAAGATGCGATACACGTTATCCTTTTCTATTAAAAGCGTCTTAACAGTCATATTATTGACGAGAAATAAGTTACTTTTTACAAAGAATAATTATGTCAAAGTCATTAATCTTAGGACATAAGCCGACGGCAACGACAAGTTTTTCATCGTTGACATCGTTGGAGGTATTACGTTCCATACCAACAGACATTTCCAGATACCTCCTGATCATATCGCAAAGAATTCGGACAATCCTGCTTGTCAGAAGACATTTCTATTTCCGGTCGTGATCAAACGCCTATATGACCCCGATCTCCGCCATCTTGATCATCGATAAGTCGCCAGACGATTATGGGAACAATTTAGCGACACTGCATCGTCCACTGATAAGGTTTCAAACTATCATTCCCACCACTGGTCATGTCGTGAAATGTTGACAATTTCGACAGATTCTGATTGGTTTGGGGTAATTTAATTCCTTAGCGCTCATTTAATTTTCTTGCCGCTCAACGAACACCGTTTCATTAATGGCCGATGATTGTTTTGCGTTGTTCAATAAAGAGCGTTTTAAGATTAAAAATGACAATTTGGAAAACGAATAGAATCGTTAGTTGGAAGAGAATCTCTTTATTTCGAAACGCTTAAAACATGACAGAAAGTATTGCGCTTACGGAAAAGGGTAAAAAGATAAATATGTGTATGTTCAGACATTCCTTACATCTCTTTTTTTCCTGAAAACTGTACTTTGCGACATAACAAATCATCGAATGTTATACTTCGTTGTCAATCTTATCCGGTACCGTGTCTATCTGGTATATATTGCTTCGAATATCGACCTTCACATACGCATGAGCCTCGCTCTGCGAAAAAGGGATTTAATACATGTGTGTTAAGTGTCGTCCCAGATAAGACTGTGCAGTTCGCTTTAATTGTATTTTTCGTTTAAATGAATTCTCTTCTTAGCGGACATTCATTTAAGGCGGAAAGTGTAGTCCCTGATTAGCCTGTGCGGACTGCACAGGCCAATCTGGGACGACACTTTACGCACATACATTAAACCCCCTTTTCACAGAGCGAGGCTCATATTATGCTGCGGAAATATAGCTCGAGTCGCTTAAAGTTGGCAACTGTACGAACCAGATAATACACAGTCCCGATGCTTATAGCAAACAAGTAACTACCGGGTAGATCACTTTCAAATAGTTCAAATATGTTAAATTGGCGTTATCGTTATTTTCAATATTGTGTTTCTTATTATTGCTTTAAATTATTATGTTAATTTCGAATAGATTATATTGACATGACTTTATTCCTTTGTGCATAGTAATGGCTACACTGTAAAGAAATAATTATATAAAGAACATGCATGCGATTTTGTTCATCCTAAAATAAGGTTTTGCTCGTATTTACACTTTATATATTTACTGCGAATATTTAATACATATATCGTTTTGGATTAGTGGATACACAGGCAACAAACAGAACATTGTGGCAATATGATATTTATAAAAATATATATATATAAGATTTCAAAATATCTTAAAACGAGCACATGAGGTAAACATTGCTTATTGGGTCGAGATAGGAAAATTCGGTGTGTAGAAATTATAAATGTAATAAAATACTACAAAATCATTTGAAATGTTCTAACATCCCAATGCAGTTGTTATGTTGACGTTGAGAAAAAATAAAAAGAAGAAGCGACTTTTACTAAATCTTGTTTTTGTGTTGTTGTATTTTTTTCCACAAAGGAATGCACTTGAACGGCCATTGGGTTATTATATGTTTAGTAAAGCTATGCGTGTGTGAATTTTGCCCGTTTCCAACAAACAATTCCTACACTTGTTAATTAAAAAAAAAACAANAAAAAAAAAAAAAAAAACACATTTAACTTAAATCGTATTAAGTGTATTCATGTTGAGTCTAGCATGGCATTTTAATGATTTTACTCCTTAATTACCCCTGGACATCATTCTTTTAAGAACAATGGAATAATGGCATATTCGAAATAAAAAGCTTTCTATATTCAAACTCTGGCGTATTTTCTTGGGTCTATTATTAAGAATAGGTTGGAGAATGCTGGCACACATTAATCTTCTATAAAGTAAAAACATTCCTCAGCGTCTCAACACAAAATTGTAAAATCGATGCGTCTGAAGCAAAATAAAAGGCAATAAAACACGAGTTCTAACTAATTAACAGTACAAAGAAACAAAACATTTACATAATACAGATACAAATAAATTAAAGATATTCCCTCACGGCTTGGTATTATAGCGAACCAACACGAACGTATACAGGGCCGCTGAAAATACGCCGTCCTCTTTAAAATATTTCCAAATCATTATTTTATTAAATGTACGTTAGTTTGGGGAAGGAAACAATTCATTAAGCGCCACTCGAGTGTATTTTATCTTAAAAACTTCACTCAACGTCTCGTTCGCGGGCAATCAAAGAAATTGAAACCCATTTAAAATGTCATGATAAATCTAATAAGCCCCGCCTCTGGGGAATTCTGCAGCTGATTTCAGAGAAATTTGTTGAAAATGGGCAACATACTTCTGTCATGCAGTATTCATTAAGATTCTGTTCGAGGAAATTAAACACCGCCGCACACGATATTTTCCAGAGAATAATTCGAACTAAGGTTTATTTATGGTAATAGTTTGAATGGTACGATTTAGTACTTGTCTTCTGTTACGTCGGATTTAAAGTAAAATAAAAAAACAAACACATCTAAAATAATAATAATAATGAATATGTTTATGAAGCATTATTTGTTATTATTATTATTATAATCATAACAATAATGATAATTATAACTATTATTATTATTATTGTTGTTGTTGTTATTATTATGAGTAGTAGTAGTAGTAGAAGTAGTAGTAGTGGTCGTAGAAGTAAAAGTATAAGGAGAAGAAGTAGAAGAAATAGAAGAAGTAGTGTGAGTTTTGATGAACAAAAACAAGTGACAACATCATTATCAACAACAACAACACTTTCATTCTTATTTTACTCAGAGCAGGATACACGTTTTTTTTATAATGATATTAAATAATACATGTAACATTTAATGAGTCTCCCTCTTAGCTTAATGCGCTGTTGTCTACATGTACAATGACCCACAGTTTGCATAGATCGGCATTCCAAGTTCGTATCACACTATTAGCTATTAAGATTAGATAGATTTAACGAATCCTTATCAAAAGAATTTTAAGAAATTGTTGAATTTACCCTCCACAATAAACAAAACCACGTCTTTGTTCAACAATTAGCCTCATAAGGCGCGTATTTTGATCGAGCGGAGACAGCCGAAATTTTAGGGCGCCCGGAAGTAGCCGGCGGGTGGAGATACTGTCGGAAATGGTACGGCTGCGTGGTACGATAAAGAAGATTATCGCCTGTCGAAATTGTTATAAGAATAACAAACGCCTGCAAAGATGATAGAAATAATGAAATAAAACATAATTGTTTTATATATTTTCCAATTTAAGTTTACACAGATGTTTAAATATTAGCATCAGCATTATCTAAAACCAGTGGAAATCATGAACCGTTTTACTTTAAAATATGCCTTATTTCTTCAAGCGTGGAATCGTTGAACTTTAAATATTGAAGTCTTGTTTGCCATGTCTTGTAATGCAGGTGTAACAGGAACTCTGAATGCGTTAAAAGCTTTAAAATGGTTCAAAATTACCTTTATGACTTCAAAACAAAATACCCATTAGACTATACTCACTATTTTAGCTGTTTTAATAATTTGAGCTTCGTCCTGAGACAAGTGGGCTTAATGCATGTGCGTAAAGTATCAGTCCAGATTGCACAAGCTAATCATGGACGACACTTTTGGATTTAATACATGTGCGGTAAATATCGTCCCAGATTAGGCTGATCAGGGCGACACTTTCCGCTTTTTTGACTTTTTGGATAAAGTCTCTTCTTTTAAACAAAAATCTAGTCTATGCGGAAAGTGTCTGCGCAGGCTAATCTTGACGACACTTTACCCACATACATTAAGCTGCGTTTTCCCAGACCGCGGTTCAAATATATAATCGAATGAGTTAGCTGAGCTTGGCACTCGCTCCTTTTCAATCTCATGTCCTCTTGAGGGTACAGACGAGTCATGGTTGATTATGTCTGCTTTTGCAGTTTATGTAAACCAACAACGTCAAGTATATGTTAATGTTACTATGAAGAATAATTTAGGTAGGCGTTAAGAAATCTGAGTTAGTAGCCAACATTCATGTTGTTAAGAAACAGTAACCTCAAAATGTAAAATAGCTGCATAACTTTAACATATTAGCAAAAACATAACTAGCCAATCCGAGATTTTAGTAGCCATTGGTAAGTTTTTCTACTGGAAACGCTTACGCAAGGAATGGTGTTTCAATAGAAATTCGTGCATGATACTATTTTCATAGACAAAGAACTCAACTGTTGTTTGGTAACAACCGAGAACTAATGCCAAAACTCCTATAACTGTCGCATTTGCAAAACAATGATAGCATGTACAATGTCTTGGTGCTTCGAATCTCATTTTACTTAGCTTTTCATGAATGTTTTTAAGATAGTCATAATTATTTGGAAAATGTTATCCCTTACCCCACTGGCGACCATGTTTTTTTTTTCAACGGAACGGAGCGCATTTTATGTACCCGTATATTTGGACAAGTTTATTTACCATCGGCACCGAGATGTTCTAAGTTTGCTGTCTGCGTGTCTATAAGTTGGACCCATCAATCATCCGGGTCCTTTGCACAAGTGCAGTCTAAATAAACAACGAAGCCGTCCCCTGAGCACTAATATTCAATCATAGACTCATAATTGTGTCCAATTTGTGCTTCGAGGGTTTTATGCATGTACTTCTGTCTTGTTGATGTCAAATCGCTAATGAGTATGTTTGCTCGATAGCAAAAAACGAGACAGTTATTCGTATACTTTAGCTGTCAATTTGGTATTGAATATGCAATACTTTAGCGGTTTGTTTATATCAAGATATCACTCGAGCATATCGGTGTATAAATAATTGATAATTTAATTGCCTTTTAACGCCCACCTCCAACCTTGTTGGTGATTATTATACGACTGTTATCGTGAAGTATCATTCGATAGCTGTAAATGAAACGAACGCTATGCTCAGAAATTCACAAAAAAGACTACTTTGACATTTTGTTATTTTCAACTAGTCGGGCGCATTTTGGTCTTCAATTTTAATAGAAAATAATGTAAAAATTGTAGCTGATGTGAATTGATTTCATTATGCATATTATGAAGCATTATACAGTGTTGGAATTAAAAGTGCTGTGAAACTGAGTGTTTCAAAACTAACTTCATGTAATTTATAATTTCATTTCATTTATCTTACTTACAATTATTACGCCAAGTGACTCGTAAGCCATTTGCGTGCCTGGGTAGTACTGCAATATTTTTTAATTGTGTGTATTTTTAAACTGGTAACGCTGGTAACGAATATTATTATATTATTAACTATTTGCCACATACGTAACATATGAAACTATGATGCACAGGTCTTGATCAAGTCACTGGCTTACAACTAGCATATTTTTGTTATATATTATGATTTAAATCGAAAGGTTACCGCATGTATATTAAAATATTTTTGGCACATAATGTACATGTATACAGCCCAGTAATAAAATAAAATTATATACCACAATCAAACGGCGTGGTTTTTATTTTTAAACAGATGCCAATGCATTCATACACTTGCATTTTCTTTCCTAATGTATTATCGTTAATACATTAATGGCTGCATTATAAAGTGTGTTCATAGACCCATGAACATAATTCGCCCCATTGGTGCAAAAAGATACCATGTGACATTCAATTTTAATGGTACATTCTACCTATTTGCACCAATGGGTCGAATATATTAACTTAAAGTATGCACATGCTGTAAAATTTAGTTTTATGTGATTATTAAATTTAATAATATCAGTTATGCAAATTTCCTACAATAAATTATCTTACTCAATTATCTGTAATAATACCATGATGCAACCAAGGCGACACACTGTCTCAACCTTCGGTAAAAGCCGTCAGTTTTCGCCGAAGCCCGTAATGACAAATGCAAACGCTAATTGTTACGTACAGGCGTAAATTTCGAAGGTGCAAAAATGGTTTGTGATAGCGGTGACATATTGTTATGCACGTTTATTTCCCTGTCGCCAATTGTCTGAACTGCCTTCACAGAACAAACAATATACGAGACTAAAATGTGTACGAAAACAACGATGATTAGCTCTGCAGTCAAATTGAAATCGCGCATGCGTGATTAGATATTTTCCACTCAGCGTTTTTATTGGTGGATCCTTGTCGCAAAAGGTCAGTTTCAATGAGTATATTATGAGTAATAAGGTAGATATAGAGAAAAAGCATGAACACTCTGGTGCAATCTGAGTCATCGACAATGAGTCAAGGCAAACCGAAGGTGTATGATCATGTATTGGTCAGTTTTAGTGTGAAGTGTAAGGATGTTTTTTTTTAGATGCGCGACGTCTCAGCTTCCTTCAAAGAATGTGTGGGAGTGATTTAATTGACTATAAGTTGTAAGACATGACAATAACAAATATTAATATTGTTTTTCTACAAACAGTTAAACGGGCGTTAAAATAATTAAAAACATGTAAAATACATATAATATTATTACTCATGTATTATATTTACTAAAAGATAGCTATATAAATAAATATAAATGATATATTAACTGGAATCAATGCCACTTGTGCGGTGAAATTCTGGATGTCCAAAAGTTTAGTGTAACCAAGATACCTATTTAGCATAAAAAGATGGTATCTGAAATATTAAATTGTCCGAATCCAGCTCGAAGAAGGAGCTTAAAATCAGCTCATTATTTAAACGTATTACACTTAAAATTGTTCTCTCATCGCTATCGACTACGCACGAATCTGTGTTGATTGACTTGTCATTACTCAATCGCACAGATGACCCCGGTCCCGGGGCTATTGGGCCTATTTGGGCGAATTGGCCGATTACTGGGCGTTAAATGATGGCTCGAGTGACCATATGGACTTATAATGGCATGATAACGAGTGTCACTCATTTCGGACAGTGGTCAACTACTGATCAAGAACGAGGCCAAGCGCAGCAATGTAAACGGTTCAAGGGCATTCTGTTGTACTTGGTACCATAAATTGCCTCAAGTTACTTTAGGCGTGTGTGTGCGTGTGAATGCATACAATTTTTGTAGAGGATTTTAGGCACATATGGTTTCTTTTAAATAAGCCATTATTATAGTCGTGCAATTACTTATTTTACACGCATTTAAAATAATTGTTAAAACGCATTGCAATACATTTCATCAATTCGAAATTCAGTATTAATTATGCCATAAAGATTACGATTTTAAAAGGTTAATGTTTTGTTTTATTCACTTAAATATCTTTCCCATACTGTAAGCAAAATAAGATCCGCTAGTCAATGAAATGGACATTTGTAGAGGATTATTTTCAGCGCTTAAATGGTAGCGCATTTATGGTTTTAATTATTATGAGATCCACCAGATTACTAGTTATGCTGGGTTAAAATCTACACTTTAGAAAATATATAACGAAAATACGAATATTAACTTTCGCACGTATACATATAAATAGCAAATATATCACTGAAAAGCACACTTAAAACAGAAAAGCTCCGTCTGATAGTGACGACATTCAATTAAAGTAGTTGGCCTTTCTTCGTAGTAGCTTTTTGTTGTGATAGCTCGGACAATAAACTGTGTGATTTTGGGTGAACTGGTCAGTTTTATCGGCCTGTCGTGTGCTCACTAGACCCCGCGGAGATACCCGCAGATACCCAAATATTTGGTAATGACATCTTGTTGAAATTTAATGGATTGTTTAGGCGATCTATCACAAATCTCTGCAGGAAACCTGTTTCTGTAAGACCGCTGTACATTAAAGTAACTGAAATACAATTGTGCATAAACAAATCCACGTGCGCTCTCGAAGAAAATGTGATTGGGACGTCACAAGCATTGTTCAATTAAACGAGTCGCGCTTTGAGAAAAGGGGGTTTAATGCATGTGGATAAAATGTCATCCTAGAATAGCCTGTGCGGACGACACTTTTCGCTTGTATTGTACTTTTCGTTTAAAGGAAGACTCTTCTTGACGAATATTAAGTTCAGGTGGAACGTGTCGTCACTGATTAGCACGTGAGGACTGCACATGCTTATCTGGGATGACAGTTAAAGCACATGCATTAAGCCCCCTTTTCTCAGAGCGAGGCTCATGCGATCTGCCGATTGCAGTGTTCTCGTTTACGCCGTTAACGTATCTAATTACGCAAGATTTTTCCAGGGACGCAAAAAAAACATTACTCGATTCGTCCATTGGACGCAGACAAAAGATCGATCAAAATATGACTTTGAATAAAATAACAAGTATAACTGTCTAAGCATCAGTAATTTCAATGTATCATGTAACAATGATATCTAAAGGTTGAGTTAGACATTTCGTAGTTGAGCTTTTCTTTTTGGTCAAGATTATTTTAACACATTAAAAGTCTTTAATTCATAACAGCGTTTTTTCCTTATTTTCTTAATGGCTCATTAAATGTTTTAATAACATTAACGCACACGAAGATGTCTTTAATTGGATCCAAATATTGTGACTTAACCAAATCTGTTGGGGGCGCAACACTTTTAATTTAATAATAATAATAATAATAATAATAATAATAATAATAATAATAATAATAATAATAATAATAATAATAATAATAATAAAGTAATAAAACGAAGATTTTCATCGCATTATTTGATTTTATAAATAATTAATATTAACGTACCGTAATGCTAAGCGATGAAATATGGAAAATTATCGGGGAAATAATGACCTTTTTTCTCAGTATCCTGAGATGGGACTGCTTTTTTAATTTCAAATTAATTTGAATTATATGGTTTGATGCATGTTTTGTCACTGTTCATCGTGGTAAATCCATAGTTTTTCGGGCCACCTTTAAAAATCCTTCGTTATTCTTCTCAGAAAACTATTCCACTACACATCTTCGACAGTCTAACATAAATCTGGTTGTTAATATGGTGTACGACAGTACATATGGGTTTCCATTTTTGTGACCGTGACCGTGACCTCGTTGTTAAATTTGTCCGATCCTCCGCCGCATTATATAGGGTAATTCATGAATTATGTCTGCTCAGGTCAAGAAGACCCGGAGTACCCGGAGGAAACTCCTCCTGTTCAATATGGTGACCACCAACCAAAGTCACATGCTTCCGGGAACAGGGATTGAACCCGGGTCGCCAAGGTGAGAAGCGCGTGTACCAACCACTGCGATATCCGGACGGTCCCCATATGGGATATATTGCACAAACGCGCGTCCAATAATGTAGAATATTGGATGATCACGTGGTAAGAATGACGACAGCTGATTGGATGACATAAATAGGCAAATAATAAAAAAGAAAGTACTTAAAATTACGATGGCTTTCGCGAGTTATAATGTGAACAATGTCTCATTTTACAGAGACAATATTTCAGGTGATATTCTGAAAGCAAACACATATCATCTAGATATGAAATAAATACGGTTAAACATCGAATATGGATAATTTAAATTATACATGTCGCCGTCGTCGCATACACGTGAGCAAACGCATCTTTATATTCAACGAGGTGAATATGCTTCACGGGTGAGCACTTCTCTCGTATTAACATACACTGAATCTCAGCATCTTGAACGTGAATAGGCAATTTGTAGAACTGACAGCATAACAGAAATGCGGTACTTAGGCGGAGTGAATGAAAAACCACTGTATTATAAACGACAACTGTTCACTTATTGAAACAATAATATTATACTCGCGTTTAATAGCGCTGTCAACATATTCAATGTCAATATGATCGGTCCATCAATCTGTTTACAGATCTGTTTTGCGTTTTCAATATGATCGACAAGATATCAAACGTAATTATTGGGTATCCTTTGCTGTCGACGGCGCAAATTTGAAAACGGATAGTAACAAAAGAGCATGTGCATTAAAAAGTCATCCGTTTGTTGACATAAGCTAATGCAAAAAGCGCGACAAAAAGATATCCGAGGTATTAAGCGAAATCGAATGGCTGAGTTACAGTTGTCTGGGGCGATTTGTTTGCATTAATTGTAATCTTGCATTCAGTTTTCATTGATGATGCTCCTGCATTTCAAACATAATTTACGACAGAATCCGAGACGACCGGAGCATAGTTACCCGGACGCGTTTTTTTCTGGCGGGTAAAAGGGAAACTTGATCCGGTAATTAAGTGAACAATTAGACGACATGACGGGGTCTTGATTGTTTGTACGTATTAACCCGCTTACGAACATTGATTTTTTGAAAAAAAAAATACCGCAACTCCTGAAACAATACTCCCACTAAGAACCTGTAGAACCAACAACTTAACCAAGCAAGCGACCACGCAAGTAACCACTCGATTAAGCAAGCAACAAACCAAGCGATCAAGAAACAACAACTCAACCAACCCAACGACCAAGCAAGCAACTACTCCACAAAACAACCATGCAACAATTTGAAAAAAAGTAGTCAAACAAGAAAACACACAACCCATCAAACAAGCAAAGCAAGCGACCGACCGAACGACCGACCGACCGACCGACCTGACTGACTAACTGAAGAAACTAACTTAAATTTAGCTAACCTTTAAACGTAATTTGCTTTCGGAAATATATACGAAAATAATAGTCTTTGTCAAAATATTTATAAAACGCACTATTCACAAATATCTACACACTATTACTATTCAAACACTTGTAGAAATGTGTTTGCTTAAGTCGCGAGATCATTTAACTGAACTTAAAAATGAAACAGCCGACTCAGTACTTGAAAATACATACCAATTATTAATATGTGTTTTTTGCGTATTGAAACATTTGTATATTGACGTATAGTTTATATATACCTAAAATAACTGCGTATCGCATGACATCTGCTAAATACTCCAATACAATAAACGTGAGATGTTAAACTAAAATAAGATTATTAATCATTATAATCGAGGGTTCGATGTGTAAAACAATTGCCTTTAATACATAGTTCTATATACAATAGTTTCACCCTCCTTGATGCCGCATTTCAAGATCGCATTTTTTTCAATTAATATTTTCTGCACGCAATGCTTTTTTGACATCTAAGAAATTAGTATCTTACTATTTTTAAATTTAATTCTTCACATGTAAACAGTTGATAAATATTTTTCACAAATGCGAGAACACTGAGATTTTTTCATGACCGGATATTTTAATTTGTATACTCGATGTATAATTAAACTATTCTCGGCCATCGGTCTTTCCAAATTCTCACTTCTTGATATTCAGAAATTCATATTAAACGTTACGAAAAACACGTTTTCAATATGTTTCGCATATACTGGACGTTGTGGATGCTGTTATTCACTTCAGTTTAATTATTTCATTAAACAAATAAACTTATAAAAGTTCCTCGCTCCATACTCAGGAACGTTAAAAAAAAAGGAAGATCACATGGATATTTAATGCAATTAGTTTGATTTGTGTCTATTCAGCTGTAATTTAAACAAAGGATTGGACAATTATTAATTGATACTACTAGGTCAGGACAAGACAACGTCCAATGCGTAGACTGATTGGTGCTCGCCTGTAAGATCGCATTATTTATTGAGGCCCGGGATCATTTGAGCCTCGTTCTGGGAAAACTGGGCTAAATGAATGTGCGTAAAGTGTCATCCATGAGTAGCCTGTGCAATTCACACAGGCTTATCAGGGACGACACGTTCCGCTTTTATGGTATTTTTCGTTTTAAGAATGTCTCTTCTTAGCGAAAATCTAGTTAAGGTGGAAAGCGTCTTCCTAGATTAGCCTGTGCAGATTGCACAGGCTAACCTGGGACGACACTTCACGCACATGCATTACGCCCAGTTTTCCCAGAACGTAGCTCATTTGGTGGTGGGGCTGCAACGTTAAATTATCACGATAGCTTCATTAGGGATAACATTTGCAGGGCGGTCCAATATAAGAAATGTATGACCATATTTGGAAATAATTCTGCAAAAAACAAGTTGTGTTATTCAAGTTAAAAAAAAAACACCTACCGCTGGCAATTCAAACGCTAAGAAAATTTAAGTGCCATCTTCAAAATGGAAAATTTATTATGGAAAAATGCATTTATATAAATTAAACTTTTTAAAAATATGTTGACAAGAAGCAGGATGTCTAGGAGCATCGAATTGGATCGGACCGTACCTTTGTAACATTTCCAAGGGGTATTTTTCCGACTAAGACAATGTCGACAGTATTGGCATTCCAAGCGTTTGGAAACGGATATCATGCATCTATAAGGAATTGGGTCGATATTCATTCTATATAAAACAAACTATTAACACTGATAATAATATAATTGAAAAGCTGTTCGAACACAGCTGTTCAAGACGGTTACAATGTTGTTGTTTTTTAAAAATGGGTTTATAATGTTCAGGCGTTGGTTTACAATCACGGGTTTTCTTAAGTTTTTTGAAGATACTGTGAATATTGATATACATAAACACACGTTCCTTTATGCTTTTAAACAATGCGTAGTCGATACAAGTATTCAGGAATGGTTACAGAATATGTACAACAATAATGTTCTTACTAGCTATGCACTTTTTAACCCTTTGAGTGCTGGAACCGGATTTTGAAGGCCTTTGCAAACAGTTTGGATCCAGATGAGGCGCCACAGAACGTGGCGTGCGTCTCATCAGGATCCAAACTGTTTGCTATACTGATAGTGATCTTAGAAAAAAAAATCAAAGAAAATGCTAATTTTAGAAATTCAGCAGACGACATTTTAGCAGACGACAAATTTTCCAGCATGCAAAGGGTTAAAGACAAGTTTTATTACGAAACATACCTCGATCTATTACCAAGCAAACGTACAATGTTTTTCTGAAGACTTAGAGTGTCGATGCATCCACGTGGGATACAAACTGGAAGATATGGTTGAAATGGGCCGCGCTCGGTGAAAAAGGGGTTTAATGCATGTGCGTGAAGTTTCGTCCCAGATTATCCCGTGCAGTCCGCACAGGCAAATCAGGGACGACACCTTCCGCTTGTAAAGATATTTTTTGTTTGCAAAAAGTATCTTCTTTGCAAAAATCCAGTTTAAGCGAAAAGTGTCGTCCCTGATTAGCCTGTGCGGAGTGCATTAAACCCCCCTTTCTCATAGCGAGGCTCAAATATAATCTTAAGATATCCACGGTATTGTTTATTATGTAATACACAAGATATAGAATATTAATACCATTTTATGTTAATTTGTTCAATGTTTTTAATAAGATACGCACACATATAAACCTTCATTGTATTACAAAAGACCATTACTGTTCTGGAACTGCTACATGTGTAAGTTACTGGACAAAGCGTATCAAAACGTCTCTGTTAATTAAATACACAGTAAATAAGAGAAACAAAATGTTAAATGTGTAATTTCATATTTTACCACCTCAAATAATTAAATGACTTACTAGATTTTTGGAATAAGGTTTAATAACCTATATTAAGAATACTCATATATAATTACATTCAATATGCATTAATATGTTGTGCAATATGTACAACTCTGCTTGTGATAATGTACTCATTTATGCTAGAGCGTTATAATGTGTTTTCTACTACATGTATACTGATTATACGTTTTGCAAAAGGCGACTAACTAAAATTGTTTTGTTCTTATTGTATATTTTACGATAAAAGTCGTATGAAAACATATGATCTGTCGTGTTCGATAAAATAGGCTGAACACACACACACACACACACGAGGAGACGGGATCTAAAAAAGGCGCCCGATCAGAGACAGTCGAGCCACTTTGATTTTGTCCAATAAATGATATCAATATTTCTAGTCATGAATCTGTCAGCCATTTTGATACGTGATCGGATATCAACTGTCCTGTTAAAAACCAATTACGGAACAAATTTACCCACAGAACAATACTTTTTTCCTCGCAAATCAGAGAGATGGATTTGTCAGCTAACAAGTCCTTTGTTATCATTATATCCACTTAAAACACGCTCAGAGCCGTAGAAAGGCGAATATTGTATTTTGGCTTAAGTCTCAATTTATTATTCAATGTATCAATGCGATCTGAATACAAAGTTCCACTAAAAGGCATTTAATGAAATCAAATAAAGCCGCTCAAATGGACATAGCAGCGCATTTCTGATAATTCCAGAATCGAGATGAAAATCCGCTATAGGGCAACCGCAGCATTCAGATTCCGCGCTCTCCCCGCCCGGATGGGCGGAGTCTTGTGACCGAAGGTGTACTCACACGCGCGAGCCGCTGAACTATATTTAAATTTCAGCCAATCGTAAATGCGCTACGCTTTACATGAGCCAATCATGTTATACGTTGTAGAGAATGTAGCGCAGATGCTTTTACAAGCCAAATAGCGTGAATACGCATGTAAAATTCATCTCTGACGATATTGTGAAATCGTTGCTGCATAACTACGAAACTTTTGATTAGATAGTACATTGAAAATATTCGATAGCAAGCGTGTACAGTATTTGAACTTATGTTCACGTTGTAACACTCGATAAGTCGAGATTCGAACGTATTCAAAAGCTCTCAGTAAACAATTAACAAAACTGAAATATAATAATCGTACAATTGGAAGGTATAATCATACGAAAAGACACGTGAGTTATTACGATCATCTGAACAGAAAGTACATATAGTCGACATTTGTGATTGGTACTTTAACATTTAAGTTCAACCACTTACCAGTGTTACTGACTTATACTTAGAGAACACAAATTGCGAATATATACATATATATCTGTGTATATTTATATTAACCTGGACGTAATAGAAAGTGTTTTGGTCACGCATAAGTGATTTCCGTCATCATCCGGATACAAAACAGCGACAGCAACACAATCTTTAACAAGAGTGTCGGGTAAGATCATGTTTTTAATAATATTAACTGCTTGATAAAGAGGATCATATATTTATAAATTAAAAATATTTGGCTTATGTTTATGTCAATTTGATCAATGCTGAATGAAAACGGACTTGTAGATGAAAAAAGTGTAAATAAGAATATTACATGTCGATGTAACACCTGTAGAATGAATACTTTCATTTAACCTTAACTGATTGCGAATTGCCGGTTTATTTTAATATTGAAAAATACATTGTATTTTATCAAACAAAATAAAAAAAACAGGGATTAAAACTTGTTTTTCTTCTTCCATACATCATGAGTATATGATGTATCCATGACGTCCACATAGTATGTTTTGCATCGACCGTTCCTAGGCGGTGACCCCAGCTTTATTCCTTATGTTAGGTTCAATGCCTCCTAATATGTTTCGTTTTTAATTGAATAGGCAATTAGTAAATTGGCATGAAAAAGAAGACTTGCGGAAAAAAAATCTCTCCAAATAACGTTTCTTCAGTTTCTTATTTCCTATATTTTTTTTGGCTTTCTTTTGTTCTTTCAACTATATCATTGCTGTTTGTAACACACGTTTTAATAAAGTTAAGAAAGGCGATTTAAGGTTACTGCAAATGAACTACAAGAAACATGAACATGAATTCATGTCATTCTACTGTTTTATTGGAAGGTAATGAATATTTTGTTTCAACAGCAAACCATATGATTTTTTTTTATTCACATAAGGACTAAAGTACTTGTTATTTTAAAAAAATGCGTACACTATAAATCTGTGCGTTTATTTTACATTTAAAGCACAAAACAGTGTAATGCTTAATTATGAGATAATAATGGCGGTGCTGCTGTCGACAACATTATACATGAGAGTACGTCTCACACAAGTTGCGACTAAAAAAACTTATTGTACAAATGGAACTATGAACGCCCTACATTCAATATCATACAACTTTTGAAACTATACGTCAGAGATTTGAAAATTTGACAGACATTACGCAGTATTCCGCTGAAGAAATTGTTGTACAGTTAACAAATTTATCAATAACTAAGAGATTATTTCATTTATTCAAACTTTGGTCATGGAACAGAAGTACCCCAAAAGCGTCACTATTTCTGTATACATGTAGAAGTTTAATCTCTTAGTTATTTAATGCATATATTTATTTTTTGAATTCTTTGCACACATTTGAAGTAACCGTCAAACGTTGTTATTATAAGCTCCCATCAGATTTGTTGTCGATACTTTTTTGGAATTATTTTTTCTTCTTCTATATTTTTGAGTAAACATAACGAATGCATAATGTATAAGTCTCTATGACTCTAATTTATATTGCCTCTGATCTATTCACTTGTTCTCTGATTATATTTAATAGTGTTATACTAATTCCTAATATATGTTATGAGCATAATTGGTATTTAAAAGCCACATTTACTGTGATAGTACGAGCTTATATTACACAATTAAATTACTCAGATAATCTTGTCGGATTAAAAACATCTGTTTGATTGAAAAGCATCAATTTCTTGACCTTTTGTGATAATCGTATTGCACCAAACAGGTCATGTTGACATTTGTTTTCAAAGAAGACAAACAAGTCATGTTGACATTTGTTTTCAAAGAATAGCGAATGATTTTTTATGAATTACTTCTAAATAACATTAAAGATTTTCGTTGAGCCTTGCAGTGACAGTCCACAGCTGTTGTGGTACAAATAGAATGCATCACGATTGAGGCAAAACCTTGGATTTTGCATTAAATATTATTTTAAATGAAATTAATTACATCATTTTACACAGCTTGGTATTAAAATAATAAACAAAAAGATCCGAAAAAAAAACAGTAGAAGATAACCATACTGCTCAATGTTATGGCATCATTGATAACAATATAAAGCAATTTAGGATAATGAGTCATTATTCAGACATGTTAATGATAGATACAACGTGAATACAAATATTAATTAATTAAAAATAAATAAAATATATGCATGTATTTGATGTTTTAAGGAGAGACGAGTGTAAAATTATATACGACGAGTGTATAAAAATTGTATAAGATCATATTATATACCAATTAGTTTCACGTAATATAAATGTATAATAATAATCATGTAATATTTTTTTAATCATTAAAATGTAAATGTGTTATCAAAACGCGCGTTTCTGTACAAATGTACGACAACTTATATGCGTTCAGTTCTTCATCCTTCAGCTGAGCAAGTGTTTTATATAAAGTACAGCTTTTTTATAAGTGTTTTCTGAGCCGCCCATAAAGGCAATATTTGTTTTGTGAGAGTCTCGAAATATTGAAAGTTTCAAAATACCCAAGACAGGCAGCGCACACTTTAAATACCAAAGATGTTTATTTAAAGCATTTAATTCAATTGCAAAACATTGGCCAATCGGACACATGTGGACTGTAACTTACAAAAGCTGTACACGTGTCCACTCGCGCTTAAATCAATATTGTAGTTGATAAAAAATAGGGTCCCGAATGGATATACAAAATATTTATGTTGAAAATCAGTGGTTAAACGAATGTCTATGCGACGACGTTTGCAATGATTTATTTAATAATTTGGTAAACCATAACGGTTTATAATGAACCACAAACGTTGAATCGCCAGCCACACAATTTTTATTCTTTTAAAGTAATTAATTATCTTTAGTAAATACTTTCTATTCCGAATGTGCTCGTTAAAAATGGTGGTACATGTTTTGATTCTAAACATAGATTGTATGTTCATCAAATGGTTCAAAGGCTTATTCGCAATAAAAAACATACATCATGGCATAACATAAGGATAAGGACTGAATTCTATTGAATCCTTTGATCTAAGTATACATCTGTCAATTAAGTTTATTTCTATTTTTATATTTGACAATATTCAATTGCGCTGTACACAGTTATAAAACTAAAAAAAACGCATTTGTCATAGAAAACGCAAAACAACTGCGTTTTAAGTTTAGTTTTAAACTGAAATTCGCTCTGTGTGCATTTGAAGTCTTTTGGATGAGCATTCCAACACTCGGGTCGCATCCCTGCTACTGATCTATGTGCCTTCTTTGGTTGAGTTCTAGGATTTATGTCAACTAAACACATAGCTGTTTGTTAAACATGCGTTAATTCAATGCTTCAGTCTTGAATATAAGGTAAATCTTAAAATGTATTTTCACTTACATTGCAAAAAAGGTTGGTAGGTCGGCTATTTTTGTTTCGTTAACTTTTATACGATTGCCCACTTTAATAAGAATAAGCAATGACATGCAGAACTTTTCAGAAACCCAAATTAATCAGTGTTTAGTTATGTTTTGTTAACTATAAATTAAACTTAGCGTATAAGACCGAATGAATCTGAAACTATAGAAAAACAAAATAGTGAATTTAGTGAATATGATTGAATTTAACAAAAATGATCAAACACTATACCTGGTATTTCAGAAATACAGAGTTTATGATAGGCACAAAAATTAAGATCGGTCGGGTTAGTGAAAACCAACAACTTTCAATTTACGCCTCTTACATACCATGGCTACATGTTTTCGTTTTCATGTTCGTATAGCATCAACAAATAAACACAAGGACAGCATTCGCCTACGATCTAGTATCCACGGGATCCTTGTACTATACGTGTGTTGTGTAGTAGTATCAAATACTCTTCCACATCATGAAAGCTGTTTATATATTATCTACTAAAAATAAGACATCTGCTATTATATTGCAATTTATTCCCAATTCGACTTTATCAGATTTTTTGCTGATTCAATCTCACGTATTACCTATCTCTATGAATATAACTGAATCATAAATACAAAAAACTACATGTCCGTAATAATTTATTCACGCTATACGGCCGTACACATGTTGTTTTTAATAAAAACGAACAACTGATCCCTTTGCGATCTAATGCAATCGCGCATGCGTGAAATATTCAAATCCGCGATGTGACGACAGCTTAAGCCAGATGCTTTGCCAGTCATCTGAGAATACAAGATTAACGAATGAACCTAAAAATGGATGAGATCATTGTTACATATTCAAACATTGAACGTATATCATATAATGATATTAACGGATCATAATAACATAGAAAAGTATATATTACGCAATTATTTTCATATTACAAGAACAACTTTTCCATAAGTGACTAACAATCCAAACATATCGCAAACATATCTATAACAACTACCAATAAACTCGGTAGTGTCGTCAAAAAAGCTCTTTAGTAGGGATGGGAACGAAAACTGAAACTGATATTCGAATATTCGTGTGTCATTATTCGAACATATTCGAATATTCGATTTTTAAACCTTGGATTTAAATGTCCGAACTAACGACATTCCGGAGCAGAGTACTGTTCCTGATAGCCACAAATACCACTAGTACTCGTATTTTATATGCAGCTTTGCAACAATGGATAGATTTATCATACCAAATATGGTAATTGATTATGTTTTTCATTTTTACCTAATACATTTTATTACCAATTATGGAGGTTTTCACAAATGTTCATTCTGTTCAGATTAATGAACTGAATCATCGAATCATATACCTTGATTGTCTCCTGACCTTCTCTTAACCTAGTTAACACAACACGCACGCATGTGTAAGTTACATGATGCACTCACCAAAATCAATGCACTGAAATTTACCCTTAAGTGCCAGCATGTGATATCAAAGGTATGTGTGCAGTGTGTCGGTAGACACTTCTGGCTTTAAACAAAACAGAACAACAACTCCACATTTTATAAACAATACAAGCATATGAATATGATTTTTTGGCGTAATAAATGAACGATATGTTAATATATATTGGAGTTTTTGGACTAAAGGGGATACAAACTTAAAACAGCTTTTGCATTTGGGGGATATTACAGTGGTGTCAAAATGTGACGCCCTTGATCGTTTGAATTTACTGGGAAATATTTAATTTCAAATAATTTTTACCAAAAATGGTAAATGTTGTCAAAGATGTATCGTACAGGGGACACGACATGAAGGCTAGAAATCGGAAAACTATAGAATTCATGTTAGATTTGAATCTAGTGTAATAATCGTCAAGACTGATAAATGTGACGAATATTTAAACAAAAGCACCGGTGTATTGTACTTTTCTTTGAAATCCACAGTTCGAGGAGTCGTTAGTGTATCTTACCAAGTTGCACTGCATTGCGATAGGTTTCAGATGGCGTCCCTGGAAAGATTAAAATGGAAAGCAGTTATACATGGGTCGAAGTTGGTCAGAAAAGTGACAATTATTTCTTTGAACAACTCCCTGGTTGACAGAAACGAAATGTTAATCTAGTTAATATGTATATAGCAACATTGAAACAGTATTATGTACGTGTATATAAAGCCGAAGGGTTGTCTTAATATGACCACCAGCAAACTCAAATCCTTCAACAATTTCCACGGCCGATTACTCAATAGCCCGTTGAATGTTGACGTTTTAATTGCGGACCAATTTAGATGTGATCTTGCAATGCTAAGTGCTCTATGAGAGAAAATCTGATACCGACACAATTTCTATCTTTTTCCCTCCCTTATTTCCCCCACCCACATTGCTTCGAACTTCAAATGGACTCGCTCGTTATGTGGAACGATAACGCATCTTGATAACAAAGTTTATTCACAGAGTCTTTTAAAATACACATGTTATGTCTTGAGATTTAGCGCAAAACACTATTTACTACAATTGTGATGGAAACAATCGTGTTAGAGATACGGAGACAGTGGTGTTAAAGATACAAACTTGTAAAAAACTCTCAGAGAGCTTTTAGATTCAAGCTGACGATTTCAGATACTTTTCAAAGGACCTCAGACGCAAAATATCGACATGCGTGGTAATGACAAAATGTCTCTATTTAGTAAATGGAATTCACAGCACCAATTCGGCGCTTAGTGTCCATTTTGCATTTGATGTTTGTTAGAGAGAAAACGAAACAGCTTTGAGATAAATAGAAAATTCCAATAGCACGATTTGCATCCATTGCAAATACGCAAAAAACATAGTTTAACAAACGCGAAGATAACCATAACGCGCTTGTATCTTGAACGTTCTATCACGATAACAAACTTTGAAATTGTATACGGCGGATCACCCAATTAGAGGCTAAAGGTTTATTTACTCACAATTCTGCCTAGAAAATCTCGCGAGATTTCTGATTTTCAGACCTGTCAACACCTGATATTAAGCTTCCAGCAGTGTTTTCAAAACATAAAACACGGGTCGGGTTTCAAAGTTTATGTTGTTTTTTTTTTCCAGAATTTTTTTTTCCATTAGGTGGAAGCTCATAATGTCTTGAGAAAAACGAAATTGGAAGAAAAAGGATACAGGATTTGTATGTTTACTAAGTTAAATCTTTATAATTATGTTTATTGTTTTTATTTAGATTGGTTATTTGCTATATTTGCTATATTATTGTCGATGTTTTTTTTTTTATTTGTGGTAATGGCAACTTTGCGTTTTAAGGAATTGTACACTTTGAAACAAAAATCTCCACTTACTTAAAAAAAAACATGCAAGCATTTTCGTTAAGATAATTGGTCAATCGTGTGTCACTGAAAAATAAAAAAAGAAGAATATTTTCCCTTTCACACGAAGCAGATACTTCCCCGTGGTTTGTATTTGCTCTCGAATAAACAGACATGTGTTTTTACCGTCAATAAAATATACAAGTACCCGCTTATTAAGTTGTCAATCAAACAGAAAATGGCAGTCGACCAGATGTTTGTAATCGCAATTACAGGTACTCGGAAATTTCCGATTTTCATAGCAAATACGTTCGTTGCAAATCGGAAATTTTCGTGTTTTTCCGTTTCCACATTTACTTGAGTAATACACAAAAGTAGCACTTTTTTGCATTGGCAACACATTGCGGCAATAACTGATTGAACAACTATTAAATAAGTACACTATTTTTTTTTCTTTCCCCAATAGAAAAGCATTCAAATTGATAACGCATTTATCTTATAGCGTCATTTTGCATTTGCATTTGTATTTTAACAAACATGCATTCGAATTAACCTTTTTTTATTCTTATTATTTTTTAAATAGTTACAAAGCAATCATCAAAATATGTTATGATGATTTTAATACTATATTTTTGTGACATGTTCTGTAGTGTCAAATGACATTTGAATTGTGAAATATTTATTGACACCAACGATGTGAAAACATTTCAATAGCATTATAAACTGAATTATTTCATGAAACTGAATGCTTTTGAGTAATCTTACAAAATAACCATATTAAAATAATATATTTGTAAAAAATAATTATGTTACTTTTCTATAATCCCTCACCACAAAAGGGCTAGGGGAAACAACTGTCGACATTTGTATCTTTAAGAATTTCACTTACAAAGTGTTCAGTTCTGTACGCGAGCGTGTGCGCAGTTAGTTCAAAGGGTGTTCTTTCCGTTATTAAACAGCGTCCAACTGAGTCTTGGTGGCTCCAGCGGTCTCGACGTAACGTCTTGTAACGTTTCAACAATACACCAAAGCCCTGCGGCGAAAAATTAACGTCCGGAAAGTCAGTTTGGAAAGCCAAACGAATTGAAGAGCATTATTTTTTCTTTCACATTTTCTTGACAACCTATCATGGGCTAATTAGCTGGTGGAGAGTGGCAAATGAGTTATGGACAGCCGAGATAGCGTTGTCTTTAACGGTAGCGTGTATCTCGAGACCAAACGTTGACGTACATTCGAGCCGGCAACGTCGACGCTCTCATAGCTGTTCGTTTCGTTTTACGTTGAGTGAATGTAATGGATAATTGAAAAAAATATTGGATTTTTATGTCATAAAAATTTATACGAAAGTAATTTGACATTCATGTCTTTGCATGCACTGAATATATGAAAAAGGATGCTAAATATTTAAAATAATAACATATTTATTAAATTGAAGTTTTAATTACTTGCAATAATAAATAATTAGAAAATGATCACCATGGATAACTCTTTTCAAAGCGAGTTTATGGACCAATCCGATCCCAATGTAAGTATACATTATTTATTTTGCACACTGTATTCAATTACATAATTGTACAAAATAAAATATTTAAAATAAATACTTTACACTTTTAATTCACAATCTAGTTGTTTAAATTGCACAATATGCAGGTTTCCGCATCATAACTTGTTAAGTAAAAACGCATGCTTACCGGAGCACTGGGGACCTTCATAATAAAAGAATTCGGGACACCGCCCGAAACTAATTAGAAGACAGAGTAATTAAAGTCAAAATAACAATTACGATTTCATATCGGTTATCGTGAAATCATAAACGTCGCACGTCGCATGTATGCGTCACGACGAAACAATATTCCCGACAACTACGTTTCGATTTTATTTCTTTATGGCCAAATACAGTTGGCAGTGATGAATTTATTCGCAAATAGTAAACAGGTGGTATTTTCAAGCTAAATATTAACGAATAAAAGTGTCATCACTGACAATGTCATCATTGGATTTAAACGCATATCGGCAAGCGAGATTCATTAAATTGTAACGAATTGCGTTAGACTTAACAATACAGTTATATATTTATTTACGGAATAATATTGTTTTTGTTGTGGTGGTTTGGAAATTAAACCGTATACATAATCCCAAGGAAATAAAGGAATTGAACTTATGAGCGTTTTATGTAGTGTCGAGGGAGCATGGGAACTTAACCAAATTGGAATAGTTTTAACAGTGATGAACGCTCCAGTGATCGGTATTCGTTCAAGTTATTTAAACCAATGTAAGCACATAACAACTACTCATATCTTATGTGAACATATTTTCATTCATCGTTCTCTCAATTTAATGGGTAAAATGTGCAGAACACCCTCGATCTAAGCAGAAATTGTTAAACATTTTTCAAACGTTTTCTCTTCCTTTTATTTTAATCGTCTCTGATTATCATGATAATTCTTACTATAAAGAAAACATTTAAATAGTTCATAACATATGATGTAATAATACTTCTTAAATTGACAGAAATACTTAAAAACATAACCAAAACTTGTTAAACGCTTGGTACCTCGTGTTTTGTGAATGTACATGTGTATTAGCTCCTGAGGCGCACAGAATCAAGTCAAGATTCGTTCAAGTTATTTAAACCAATGTAAGCACATAACAACTACTCATATCTTATGTGAACATATTTTCATTCATCGTTCTCTCAATTTAATGGGTAAAATGTGCAGAACACCCTCGATCTAAGCAGAAAGCGTTAAACATTTTTCAAACTTTTTTCTTCCTTTTATTTTAATCGTCTCTGATTATCATGATAATTCTTACTATAAAGAAAACATTTAAATAGTTGATAACATATGATGTAATAATACTTCTTAAATTGACAGAAATACTTAAAAACATAACCAAAACTTGTTAAACGCTTGGTACCTCGTGTTTTGTGTATGTACATGTGTATTAGCTCCTGAGGCGCACATAATCAACCTCCGCACAAAGATATGACTGGTTCCGAGCATAGAACCGTCATATCCCTGCCTCAATTGCACACCAATTAGTGATCGTTGTTTTAAATATATAAATAAAAAAATAATTTGATTAAAAACATATTCAACATGTTAAATGTTAACCATATGTAAAAAATCAATAATGTAGAAAATAAGATGGATTTGCGTCACATAAGAAAAAGTAACAAACTATATATGGTACTCCTCCCACATTTTGAAGGGTGTTCCTATGGATGCAGTGTTAAACGGGAGGTTACACTGCACTTGGTGTTTGATACAGTATAAGTGCAAAAGTGCGACTGAAGCGGTGTCTCGGATGTGAAGGCTTTTATTGTGGTGTTTTTTTTTTTTAATTCTGGTCGGTTCCATGTTCACTAGAAACTTATTCTGTAAATTCTTATGTTAAGTTAATAATTCTGCGCGGACTGCCGCTGTAACGTCGGATGTCAAAGAAGTTGTTGGTTTATCTTTTTGGCTTAGAACTGTAACGTTTTTGCATATGGTTTCTCGTTTTATATCTACATGTATTACCAGCAACAAATCAGATTGATATATCGCATGCAAATGTATATTGTAATTGAATCAGTATTCAGATTGATTAATGCTATTATTATTATAGAAACCGCTTTTGCTATCGTATCATAATGATATTGTTGTTTTGAAGAAATCTATATTTATATTAAATGAAAACAAAATACTTAATAAATATATATACTTTGTACTATATGTTTGGACAAAATCAATACCGACTCAGTAATAAATGCAATGAAGCGCTTTGTACAAGCGCTACTCATATTGAAAACGAGTGAGCATTAAAAAAAAAACACATAGGCGTACACACATTTCACTAACCTAAATTAGCCCTATTTTTTTGTACCGACCTTAAAAAAAATATTTTGGTTTTCCAGATTCAGCTTTCGGTCTGTTTGCTCAATTAAAAAAAAAACTAGAAAGTTTGCGAGCATGTTTGCTACATTCGATCATATTCGCTAAATTAACGTTCAATTCACTAACATTATACGAAAAAAATAATAGAGAGTTGGAAGATTTCTGCATGCAATTGCATATTCTTATATAATTGTGAATCATTAAAAAAGTTTACGACAAAAAATAATGCATTCGACCTACCCAGCATACCTTTTTGGCGATGTGAGTGGAAACAAATGATTTTTCATTGTGTCGTCTTTATTTCCATTTGTAGTCGACGATTATAGGAAAACTATAAATTCAATTATACGAACGTACATGTATAGATTAATTGAGCTTTAAGCATGCAGACGGAAAAAAATGTTGAAACCAAATATCAAGTACAAAACAATCAGTCATTTTACGTTTGTTTAATTTTAACCCCGCATAGGTGTGGGAATGAAAATCCGGACGACATTCATTGAAAAGACAAAAAATGTCGCATACGTTACGTCCTTATGTTTATCATAACGAAACGTCTGTATAAGTTCAAAACGAGACGTTTCACCGTAATTATTATTAAAATGATGCATAACTATCTGTAATAAATAATAACGGGCGACCGTCAAAATAAATGTTCAAATGTTTCAGCTGCGACATGTGTTTTTATTTGTATCGTTTTAAAGTTTTTTTGTTTAATTGCTGACCGCAGTTGTATTTAGATGTATGCGTCACAAGTGGAAGCCATCATCATTATCATCATCATCAGCAGCAGCAACCTCATCATCATCATCAGGAGCAGCATCATTATCATATTATTAGTAGTATCATTATTATAATTAATGTTCTTCTTATTATTTATAATATAACTATTATTATTATTAAGTTTAATAGCGCAGGTGTAATTTCTTAGTATGACTTCTGGTATGTTTTTATTTAGTAGTAAAAGGCGTTTTGCTGTTTGTTTGTTTGTACCTTCCTTCACTACTTTTTATGTTATCATTAATTCTTTATAAAGAATGCACATGTCTTAGTGCATGTTTACACCGCTGCGTCTGTTTTTTTGGGGAAATCGTCAAAATAAAATTAAAAGAGTGGAATGCAAGTTTTTTTTTGTATGCGCTTATGCAAAGCATTGTTAGCAGTTCCTCTTATCTTGCCAACTGGCACTTGAACATGTTGGTAAAAAAAGATGTAAAAGAATTGCCAGCAATCAAATCACTGAGAGTATTCGACCAAAGATGGATATCACTTTTACTAAAATGTACGCCGATAATTTCTTCTGCATGTTGTCCGCAATAGGCCTACAGAACAATAAGTACATAAAGTTAATGATTGTTATGAAATGTATCGTAGTTGTTATGCGCTTTTATAGAAATTATGTTAATTATTTTGTGGTTGTGGTTTTATGTGAGATTTGATTAACGTTGATATATATTATACGCAAATATTATTTTTTGCGGAATGAAAACAGTTAAACAATCCAAAATATTCTACTATACCAATGCTAGACTTCCATGTACTTTTTAAATAACTCAAACATAGGTAAATGTATGTTTTGTTTTTAAACTTATAATACAAATCAACGCAATATTAATAATTCTGAAACGGAAAAAAAAATAATAATAATAATTCACTACAGTAATTAACAGAATACTAGAACGTGTACATGTATATATTACTGCCGTGTCATACTCGAAATAAATTCGCCTTATCATTTTGTATCTTTAAATTAAAAAAGATTGTTCGTTTTGGTGCTGCCTGGTGTTAAAATCCTGTGCATTAAGACTCAAAATCATTCACAGTATACAGAAAGATCATAGAAAATGCTCGAGTTTTTAAAGCAAAGATGCTCCGCTAAAATACACGGGGGATGTGCGCTATGAGAGACGGGAAAGAAACAAAAACAGGCCAGGAAACCTGTCATGAAAACCATAAACTGTAATCAATTAAATTGTAAATGAGGGCTCTTGACATTTAATCGAGTATATCATTAGATATATCTGGAAAAAAGATAAGTCGCATTTGAAAATTACGCGTGCGAAAATTCTCTGACATAATACGCCTCGTTTTGAATTATGTCTGGTTGTAGTATGTGCAAAAAGGACAGTAATACGCCCCACAAGTATTTTACATGAAGATCAAAACTCGTGAGTGAATATACAATATACAACATTCCAAAAGAGAGCAGCAGTTACAGAAACGCCGTCTGTTTACTATCATTTTTTTTAGTTATTTAGATGGAATTTAATGTATTACGTACAATCCATTAAAATAAAAAATATTGTTAGACGAATTCATTCATTTAAATGTTATTTTTCCTGTTGATTTATTTCTTCATATATCAGAGAACCAAGGGTTGGTCATTCAGATATTCGATAAAACAATATTCAATTAGCTATATCAATAATCAGATGAATTGATTATCGATTTGTTATTGTGTGTTTTAACCAATCGCCAATACCGACCCAGGAAGCAGCCGTCCAAACGTACAACACAACTCTCTGTGCACGTATTTCCACATAAGCACATAGTCTAAAAACAACTTTAAATATTCCGCCATATACCAACATATACCGACGTTCGTCAAAAATGATTGTATAACCATATGTGCACGAAACATTATCAGAACATTGATAGAAATGCGGTGCCTATTTATTGATATTACATTTTTGTGGCCCACTCCGTTAGTTCCGCCTCGTTTCCGTGGAAACTGATAGCGAGTCAGTTTCCGCCAGTCAACCGCCACCTGACACGCCGAAATATCAACATACACCAAAACAACCGAAAGGTTTTCATTACATACTTCCGGTTTTTAGAAAGCGTCTTATTTTTTTTTTATTAATTGATAAAAAATGCTTCAATGTTAGCAAATGGACACACGTACTGTACTTTATTGATTTAAGTGTTATTTAAAAAAAAAATCTTCGTGTGTTAGGTTTCTTAACAACACACGAAAAGAACCAAACGATAATTTTCATACTTTCCTGTTCACTACATGTATTTTGTTACCGTTTGGGTGCACAGACTTGCGACTTGTAAACTAATATAAGCTTGATTAATAGTTAGAAAAGAAAGTTCCTAACTCGTCCATGTGCTGTGTACGATGTTAATTATCGAGAATACTATTTCTGCACGGTGTACTATTGAAGATTAAAGTGTGCAGTACTTGATAGGCAAGACAAGGGGAGAGGGTGATGATAAAAAATGTATATGGTTTATTGCAAATAAAAAAGGATGGGATCCGATTTTTTTTTAATGAATAACAACTATTCCAAGTGAAACATATGATTTAAAAGTGTTGTGTTTTTACAGTGTGTGCCGTTGTTTTCATTTTACGTAGATCTACGCATACATTTCGCTTCCAAAAATTGGTTTATGTGAAATAAAACATTTTCTGACTGTTTCAGCTTCTGATGACCTCCACCCCACTGTCCCAAGTGCAACAACCGCCCTTAACGCTCTCTGGATCTCTGACGTCACACAACACGTCACTATCTACGTCATGCTGTGAAAATGGCCGACCAATCATAACCGACCCGCATACCGGACAAAGCGTCTGCTCGTGCCAATACGGATCAGGGTTGCTAAGTGCTTACAGCAGGGTTCCCGGATTAGGGGACAGCATGTATACGTCATCACACTACCCCTCCCAGGGTTACATGCCCTTGAATACAGACACGTCTGCTTTCTATTCGCCACTGGTAAGTGATGCCGCTTTTAACATGTTACTTTTTTAAATGTTATACTCTTTTTTATTTAAAGCAACACCTATACTATAATTCCCATCTCAAACATCGTACTCGTCGTCATTATCAATAACTGAATCATCATCAATAAATTAATTATCGTCTATAATCATCAATAACTTTATCATCATCAATAACTTAATCATCATTTATAACTTAATCATAGTCAATAACTTAATCATCATCAATAACTTAATTACCGTATATAATCATCAATAACTTAATCATCATCAATAACTCAATCATCATCAATTACTTAATCATCATCAATAACTTAATCATCATCAATAACTAAATCATCATAAATAACTTAATCATCATCAATAACTAAAACATCATCAATAACTTAATCATCATCAATAACTGAATCATCCTCAATAACTTAATCATCATCAATAACTTAATCATCATCCAAAACAAACAACCGTTTCATATTTTTTGCCATTTACATTTTTTGACTCCATGATTGTCATATTATGGACAATATAAAAGTATTACAAGTATCGTAACTACAGTATGGGTAATCTTTTAAAACTACACGAACTTACGTCAGATAAATGTTTTTTTTTATTATATACATAGTATAGCAAAAAACGAATGTTAAAACAGGCGCATTAAATGGATAATCTGTGAAAATGACTAAATCTCTAAGCTATGCTTGTCATAACTACTTAATGTAAAAGGTATTAATCAGACATTAGTGAGTGCAATGCCAATAAGATAAAATACCAAAGCCAATTAATCCATGACTGCATTATCTGTTCGTTCCCATTTCCATTCGTACCAGCTCAAACCGCAAAAGAATGACAGATGCAAAAATCGCCCATCGCTTTTATCTGAGATCATTCGTTCCTGATCCGTTTCGTACCCAAACCTTTCTGCAAACAAAACAGAAGTTAAAAACGCCGTCGGCGTTCTCGAGTAGTTAAACAAATCACCTTTTGAAAACACGTCACTTCGCTCTCGAGCGACTGAAGATATTTGTTTTAACATTAGAACTCCTCGTAACCACTTGAGCGTCTCATTCTTTATCTTAAATATCTCTTAAAACGCATTAGAAGCTATCAACTGAAGGGTTGAATGGCGATACTTACTTTGACACACGGCCATTTCCGATGTTATAAATTGGCTGGTCTCAATTAGTTTCAATTATTCTTTCGAATATTTAGTCCGTATCCGATATTTTAAAACGAGAGAGCAAAAAACCACAACATGAAATAAGACTTTTAGCAAACATTGTTTACGAGGATTTGATTCGTAATCTACACCGTTGCTAATTACTGAAAACCACAAATCAACTATTAAGCCACGTATCCACAATGATGCTGCAGTATCGTAACCCCCCCCCCCCCNTAAACAAACATAGTGGCAAACATAAAACAATCAAGAAGCAAAACGTTTAAAAAAAAATATATATATATATAAAGCAATAAGTGCATCGTCTTGTTTATCGTAAAAAGCATACTGAGACGTCACTTGACAGAAATGGGATTTAAATGAGGATATGTTTGTTTCGATGCTTTTATTAATATTTTAACCAGGAGATTAACCGATGGAACCAATTTAGCCCATGTATAGGTATCAGTACATGTTCCCTCAACATGGGGTGGAATGTTCAACCGATTCAGCCAATCTATGCAATTTTGCTCATAAATCACAGATTTTCCAGTCGGCTGAATGAAATGTTCAACCGATTTACACCCATTCAGCTTGTATAGCACATGAGCTAAATTTGCTAAAGCGGCTAAATCAGTTTAACATTTCATCCGATTTAAAGTTATGTGTACCGTTACCTATAACTAGGCTGAATTGGGTACATAGGCTAACCTCACACACGGGGATCAAGGCAGTTCAAAAGCGCTATGTCATTGTGATCAGCCCCAATTATGTCATCTTGAGTTCCCATAGCACCGTCGTCTTCGTCTTCAAACTCCAGACGAGGTCCTTTCCCAATGTTGACACACTCACAGAAGAATCTTTTAATCCGAGTCTTACACGTGTTTTTCTATTTGTTTTACAACTTTCGCCAATTTTTCTTGTTTGATCTATCCATTAGAGCAAATTTAGTTTAACCACAATACTTCATGCAGCGAATAGGCGTACTCTTGAAACGGACGACATGTATGCCGAATTATTAAATGCTGTCCAAGATTTCAAAGCTATTACGTACAGATCGCTTTTCAAACATCCATGTATCAGACACAAGGCTCAGCTCAGTAGTCTAGATTTAGGATTATGGGAAATTGTGGGCTCCACTAAAAGAGTGGCGCCTGTCTCAGGCCCCTTATGTTTACTTGTAATTAATATTGATACAGCACTGATGTTCACTCAAAAATCAACATTACGTAAGTCCATTAGATAACATATGAACTAAATGACACTATCAACAAAAACCAAGCATCGAAAAAAGGTGTGTATATATAATTATAGAATCGTCGTCATCATCAACATCGTCGTCACCAACATTATCTATCCCATTGTCATGGACATCCTCTAAACAAATAAAATGCTCTTTTTGTTGTTGTTTTTTATGTCCCCTAGTCTATACTGGGGGACATATTGTTTTGCCCTGTCTGTTTGTTGGTTTGTTTGTGAGTTTGTTTGCGTCAAACTTAAACATTGGCCATAACTTTTGCAATATTGAAGATAGCAACTTGATATTTGGCATGCATGTGTATCTCAAGGAGCTGCACATTTTGAGTGGTGAAAGGTCAAGGTCAATGTCATCTTTCAAGGTCAAATATATGGGTCGAAATCGCTCAAAAGGGGACATAGTGTTTCACAAACACATCTTGTTTTGTTATTAAATTCCATGATTTTTTCATTTTATTAGACGATATGTACAATTATAATACTTAATGATAAACATAAATGTATATCACCACATTGTGACTGCAATTACCGTAATTTATATGACTCGTGTAATGGTTATATATTAGAATATATACATTTTTGTTTTAACCCAGCGCAAGAACTTTCTGCATGTGAATAAACAGAACAGAACAGAACAGAACAGACCAGACAGTTTATTAGACTTATACATAAGTATATCGTCTTTAAGGCACATAATCATAAATAAAGAAATGTCACTTGTCATTATACTATAGTAAGTAACTAAATTAATAATACATTATATATTTATAAATATGACAATTCAATGAAATTTCGACATAAAATAAGAACAGAGAACAACAACGATTCCGAAAAGAAGAAACATAATAATTTTAAAGGTAGTAAGGACAAACTACATTTCATTTACTATGGTACACATATATATGATACAAAAGAAAATTAAAGAACAAAACAATAATACACATACTATCATGACTGTAAAGTGATACATAAACTTCGCTCATGCGAAGTTGAGAACATTATTAATTTCAATTTGTGGTATTTAAAATAGGATTTCGTACAATTAGGGCTTCCTTAACATATTTACATACATTAAATATTTAAATTTTACATGTTGATGTTAATTAATTATGAAACTTGACAACAGATGGGTGCACGTAATAAAAACGTTTAATATATTTTTGTCGTAGTAAACGGTAACATGAACAAACACAAATAAAATGGAACTCATCCTCTATGTCCCGTTGATTACAACAAAGGCAATAACGTTCTTCACGGGGAATATTGTTGCGTGTATATCTTCCGGTCTGAATTCTCAAGGGATGGACAGAAGCCCCTAATTTTACAAAGTATAAACGTAGACTCTTGGGCAATAAATCTAAGTAATGTTAATATTCAAAAGGAGTTTTAAACATTCTATACATATCTAAAATTGAAATTCCGTTCATATTACCAAACATTCTTGCTTAAAGGTGTCAATAATTCTGCATTTAAGTTCACATACAAAAGCATGGCTATAAGTTATATTCGCAGATTCAAAACAATAGGAAAATCCGTAATCGTTTAACAATTTTTTAATATTTGCAACCCAATTTTTGCATCCTTTATTACAATCATTTAATGCTTGAATATACACAGTTCGTATAATAATATTATTACTGTTAATAATTTTTAACCAATACTTAACAATTCGTACATATCTATTTACATATAAAGGGTATCTGCCTAGCTCACCATAAACTGTAGCATTACATGTGCTTATTTTCACATTTAACAATCTTTTGCAAAATTTTAAATGAATGCGTTCGATCTCTTTTGATTTATTAAAACCCCATATTTCAGAGGCATAGCAACAAATAGACCCAACAAAAGAATCAAACAACTGACAAAATAATTTCGGCTTAAGATCATACTGCTTGCATTTATAAAGTAAAATATTCATAGCCTTTAGGGCTTTTCCCACCAGGTGTTCTTGATTAAGGTTGAAACTACCAGTGTAATTAAAAACAATGCCGAGACAATTAAAATTGTCGACGATTTCTATATTTTGGCCATTATATGTCCATTTTTCATCTTGTCGAATTTTACCCCTTTTGCGAAAAACCATTATTTTGGTTTTTGAAGAATAAACAATCAGTCATTACTCAATCGACCTCTTGAAAAATACGGTTGATCACAGCTCGATAATAAGTGATCATTAACACGCTGCAATTGTGACATGGGCACGGGAAAAGTTAATCGATCAATCAGCGGTCGCCCAAGAAGCAACTCATTCCTACCGTATGAGGTTTGCTCAACAACAGCGCATTGCATTCACATCTGCTAAAAAAGGCATATCGAAAAAAATGAAAATTTATAAGAAAATGTTCTTACTTTTTCAAGCAAAACTCAAATATTATAAAACTAGTTGTTTTACAATAATGTAAATGATAATTTGGATGTGCATGTGTTTCCATCGTGATTTTTCTTCTCATTAAGCGTAAGGTGCACGTTCTGTCAATGAATACATAATACTAAGATACCAGGCATAATTTGTTGACAAGATGGGCAATTTATTTACTGACAAGAGTTCGCGCACGTATTATAAAATATATATATATATTTTTAATGAAATAATTGATTTCAAAATTCAAGTTTTTACTATTAAATGTTTGCGTGTTTTTTTATAATGATGATATGTAAGCTATCGACATGTTATTTGGGATTGTCCTTTACAGATTAACAATTAATGAATATTAATAAACAAGATTGCATGTTATAGCAATTACCTGAACACATTCGTGGCGGCTAAAGAAGCAATATTTCCTTATGATTACCTAAAGCCCATTTTATTGCGGACAAACAAAACACATTGTCCGAAAGTAGACAGCCCTGTCGGAATCCTTATTGACCAAGAAACCAATTGTGGCGTTCCGGAAGCAAAATGGACGCACTTATTCCATCTCGAATGACCATTAATGGTATCAGTTATAACTTGACGTAGTGCTTAACATCAATCTGGGACAATCTGCCTCTCCTCGAGTAGCATCGAAACACTTCTTCGAGTTAACAAGCATAAATTGACACTCGAGCCCTAGAGACGACAAGCTGTAATTACAAATACAGACATATATAAGCTGCGAGTAACACCATGTTGGAGTGTTTTCGCCTCGGGTAGGAAACGGTTTTCTGGGGCCAATAAAATAGCCCGACGGTTGGGTACACTCTCGTGGAATAATTGGATCCCAGACATACGTTATGTTCGCGTTCGGGAAACAGACAATTTACGGTTGCCTCAAAGCAAACTGCTCATTTCATAGTAACAAAGTATTTTTTTTACAAACTACAGAGTTCCGAGCAGGAACAGGACTTTGTCTGTACAATTTTAGAAATTATATTCTAACTGATGTGATACAAATCGGAACAAATTAGTTACGATGTTTTTAGATTTTTGAAAAATGACAAAAAAAAAATGTTAAACACACTGTAATGCTCGTAAGACCTTAATGTGGTAATACTCGTGCACACAATTTAAATGGAGAAATAAGTTCACACATGGCATTTTATAAATATTGCTTAACAAGTGCGATTATAAATTTGTATTTATTTAATTGGCTGAATAACATGTTGTATCTAGAAAAAAATCACCAGATGAATATTGGAATATTGAAACTCGTAGAAACCTTGGAATAAAAACATATTATCCTGTCTTTATTGCATGGCATCGATTTCCAAAATATGTTTTAACAAGTGCGATTATAAATTTGTTTTTATTTACTTGACTGAATGACACGTATCTAAAGAAATAACAAGATGAAGATTGGAATAATGCATCTTGTAGAAACCTTGGAATAAAAACATATCCTGTCTTTATTGCATGGCATTGAGTTTCAATGTAAAATAAATCAAAGTCTCGACGTAAGACATGGTATCTACACCAGAATCAACAGACAAAACATTAGTTCAACTTTATAAAACATATGTAAAGATATTCATCAGACAGTTTCAACACTATATCCCCGTGTACAGCAAGGCATTGTTACTGGGGTCTCAAGTCGGCTCCAGATATATGTTGGTCTAACAAGACAGTATTGTGCGAGCGGAAGGCTTATCAGACATTTCCCTGCCTCTATCTGCTATGGAACAGTTCGTAAATTACAAATTAGTTTTATGTAGTTTCATCTGTGGGTTCCATCGAGTGCTTTCTATAAGAGTGGCACCGTTATACTATTTTTTTTTTCAAACTGAAGAGCTTTCGGAACAATCGATAGGTTGGTTGTAGTGGTCGGAGTGAGGCATGCATCCGTAGCTCTTGGCTTGTTGTGATGTTTTATGGCCATTTAAAACGAGTTTTATAGCCGTCAATATTATCCTGACGGCATTGTGCTTATTTTGAAATAAGAAACATAAATTTACTTCCGGAAACATTATATAACACTTGAATAAATTAGCGAGCACTGAGAGAATGACGCCCGCCAGTCGCGTGGAATCATTTGTATTTTTCTGCATGAACCAATTGCGTTATTTTATATAAATAAACGCATTATTACATATAAAGATTAATTTGTATTATGTGTTTACAGAAATCCTAATCGGTACTTTTAGTTTTTGTATATTTAATACAAAAGTTAACATACCAGAGTCCAAACTTAACAGTGTTTAAAGCGTATTTAAATGTGCGGTGATCACTTTGGTACTTGAAACTCTAATGATATATTCTAAACGAAGTTTAACTAGGTAGGCTTCTGTTTTACCCGAAATGTCATTCATGGACTGTGGTTTATCATGGAAATGTGTATTCCCACGATTAAAAGAGTAACTAATGTATTACATAATACAAATGTTAGGTAAGTGGTGGGTTCAGTACGTTCTAGAATAGTACTTGGTGTTCAAATATAAGCGTTGTTGATATATTTATGAAATAAGTGAGACATGTAATTGGCTTTCTAATTAATGAAATGAAAGATTGTTCTAAATTTTGAGAGAAAAAGAAACAACACAAAAGTTTAATATCTTAAAGAATATTACATGAAAAAATACATTAACACACCCTGTGCATTACATAATTAACACATATTAGGAAAGTAGAAAAGTCATTTAAAAATAATATTTTGTAATACCAATCAATGTACATTGGCATGCACCATTCAAACACCTTTTTGCTATACGATTTGTCTGTGTGTTATCTGATTCATATGGACGGTGTTGTTGTTTTTGTGTGCTTGTACACACGTAAATACAACATGACATATATTTGCATAACTCTATTGTTATGTTTAATGCGAACAGAAAAAATGCTTTACACGTACATACGCATAGATTGCTTTATGTTTTGTGGTACACATTTGATGTATTCATTCTAATTATGTCTTTAATGGCAGGGACGATTCTAATGTGTGCGTGTAGAGAATTGCGAACAAAAGTAACACGAACTACAAACATGTGTATGTGTGTGTATTATTTTACTACAATATACACTGTTGTAGATGTCGTATGACAGGAACAGCGTGTCACAAGAAAGCATCCTTATGAAAATACATTACACAATATACAATCAGGACAAGTATAACAAACATAGGTACATAATATACAAGCAGAACAATCATAACAAGTATATGTAAACCATAGTTCTGTCTCGTCGTGGCAAAGAAAATATCTGATGTAGAGAGAAACGTATGCCAAGTGGCGTAACACAGACTCACTCGCGGATTCCTACGTGATGATATCGCAGAGCCTGAGCTTATCAGATGCCAGAGAGTTGTGGATAATTTCAATGTCAGAATATGTCAGTTTTACATGCAAGTTAACATCGTTCGTACTCACCTAATTTGTTTTTACATATAGTCCATTTAGTATATCCGCCTGTAAACAAATGCTTGATTAGTGTCGAGTTCGAGAGTGGAGTGGGCGTGGCCAATGTAGGGTAGGGGACGATGCGGAGGTCTCGGGTTCGGGTGGGTGCACTGTACAGGCGGGCAGGTTGTGCTCCGTAGGGTCACTTGGTACCCGATGGGATATGGTTACTTAATTTAGTTTTGCAAGGGCGAAAAGGTGGTCTCAGTGCCGCATTAGGGCAATACGGGGAACATCGTAACGACGTGGGTGGTAGCCGCAGTTTGGAATAGATTCCTTGTCAGGAAAATGCTATTTCCACTTTTCTATTATCTGCATTTGACAATTGTGGGCATTCCATTCCTCGAAACTGTCTTCGTTGGAATCTAAACGGTTATTATATCAGCTTTTACGATTGCAAATAAAATTCGTATCTTTGACGAATATATCAAGGAATGACAAAATGTGAACTATGTTTGTATCAATAAAACCATACATGTGAAAGTACTAGTAATCAATACCAAAAGCGCAAATACATAATAACCATGGATAAATATATACATGTATATCAATTAAACAATTCTTAGCGATAATTCCTTTCACTGTAGTAATTAATGGTTGCAATATTCAAATATAAAAAGCTACAATTATATCTCTGAATTCCATATTTAACATAACGTAATTACGCATATTCTAGTACATGTATATGAACACTGACTATATTAATGACCATAACAGTGATGACATTGTAAAGATTTCCCTTTATTCCCAGCAATTGTTTAAGCGCTGCGTTTCAATTGTGCCATCACTAAAATATTGTAATCGACTAAAATAACATGAAACACATAGATACATGAGTGTACGTCCAAGACAATTTCGTTTAACTACCCTCTCGCGATATTAACTGCCGAACTAGCACCGATATCGGGCTCGTCATCATTTTGATCCATTTTGTCGAACATTCTCGTAGTGCGTATATTAACACCAGATTAGATCGCGCGCTTCTTGTTCATGTTTTTGGCGACCACAAATGCGTCCACGGGACCGCTATCGGCCAGATCGCCCACTCGGGTAGGCGGCCGTGCGTCCATTTCGGCTGCAACTCCGAACCAATCTGTCATCGGAACGTCTGCCGTACAACACGGAAACATCACAAGGGGATGCAGGCTTTCAGTAACCAAACCGAATCAACGATGCTTCTTTCGGCGGTTTCCTATCTGAAGTGGATAACTGCCGATCGCTGTTACGCCCCGGGGGTCCCATATTGTTCATTCGGGATCTCTCCATTCTATCCATTACCACACTCGGGGAGGTGGGGAGACGGTAGAGCACTGTCAGATAAAGAGGCATTTTGCAGAATTTTGATAACGATCACGGCTAGTCAGCCATCCTGTCTCTATGGCGATATTTGTTGCAGATAGCCGAGACGGTGATAATTAGCCTCTTGTGTCTTTCCTCAAATTTGCTCTCAGTAGGTGGAAGTGATTTCAGATCTAGCAGTTTTATATCAAGGCTGCACGTGTCCCGTTTTTACTTTTTCAGAAGGGTCCTGTAAAGAAGATCACTCTTGTCTTCCTGAAGGAATAATCGCCCCCTTTCAGCTTTTCTTACTTTGATTGGCGTCTTTTTAACATGAAAACATTCGTTTAAATTAGTTTTAAGTAGTTATTCATTACCTATCCCGGTCTAATTTGTATCTCGTTATGCCCCGGTATGATGGCGTCGCGTATTCGAGGGGATGCGAGTCATTCGGGGCGGAAAGTAGTGCCGGATTTCAGATTTGATCGGCTCTATGAAGTGTGTGGGTTGTATCATTCCGCGCGTTAGATAGTCCGCTGACAGCTGTAATTCGAAAGCGGTAGCGCTCATTATGAGGAATCTGTTTACCACTTCTGGTGGGGTCCCGTTGGAACTGTCAACGGTAACAAGATGGAATGTTAAATGTCTGTGAATGTGGATGGCTATATGATCATTAGCGGTAATAGTCGGAGACCTTCATAGCACCCATCCACCGTATTAAAAGGCACTTGTTCACAGATTGACACGGTTGGCAATTGTTTAAGATTCAAACATTAATGTTTACGATATATTTTAAAGTATACCCAAACCGGAAAAATAACACTCATAACCAAGAACAAATATTGTTTTGTTATCAATCAGAATACATGTAGATAAAATAATTAAGTTTTTGTAACGATATCACTTAGATTTATGCCATTCTCTAAAACAACGAAAGTCTGTAAACAAGTCCCAATGTTCGATGCTAAAATTGTACCGCTTTTAAACTCAAGTAGTACATTATGTACATCTTCTAGGCCATAGTGTCGTGTACTTTTACTATAACGGTACATTCCGTAAATGCGCGATACTAAAATCGACCCGTTTTAATGCATTCTCATATTCCTTTAATGTTCGATGTCAAAATCGTACCTTTTTTGTACTGTATGGTACATTCCGTAACTCTTCGATGCCTTTTGACATATTCGATCCCCCAAAATTACTCATAGCACAGACACGTAATTTTGATTAATATGAAACTGATATTTCACCTTTATTTTTAGGGAAATGAATTATTACCACAAGTGAATATTGCATGAGCTTTTTCAATCCTTTTTAGCCACCACTTACCCTATTTGATAAAGGCACTTAACCCTTTGCATGCTGGGAAATTTGTCATCTGCTAAAATGTCGTCTGCTGAATTTCTAAAATTAGCATTTTCTTTGATTTTTTTTCAAATAATACTATCAGAATGGCAAACAGTTTGGATCCTGATGAGACGCCACGTTCTGTGGCGTCTCATCTGGATCCAAACTGTTTGCAAAGGCCTTTAAAATCCGGTTCCAGCGCTCAAAGGGTTAAAAAATATTAATACAGCAGGCTAAAAAAGGTCAGGTTATTGTGCCTGTATATAACTTTAGTGTAAACTCGTGTATTATTAAAATACATGGTTATTAAATATCACTACAACACGATATATTTTTAATAATTATTTATATCATAATTAAAGAAAGATTACTGAACAGTTTGTACATGTTCAGCTGTTTATGGTATTGAAATTATTAAATTGTATTTTTTTAATGAAATATATATATGAGAACTTAACTACACGTTGTTCGTTTTTTTTTTGTTTTTTTTTTGTCATTTTCACCAGTCAACCAAAAGTAATACAAATTCATATCAAGTGGAAAAATAAATATACGTATACTACAATAATAGCTTATAATTGATCAATACTTGACAAGATGCGATACACATGTTTCGATTTCTTTTTTTTTCTTCTTTTTTTTAAGTACTGCTCATTGTTCTGTGCATTATCGGTGACGCTATCGTACAACATCTGTTTACAGTGAGTTTAAAAAATAAAAACATCGATGACCTGTGGTGTACCACCCAAAGACAGTATCGCAATAATAAACAATTGACTAATCAAGGGTGATTTGAATAGGTCTGAGGTCATCCAAATCGAGTACCCGATTAGATAAGTCTGTTGTTCGCCCTAGCCAACAAGTGTGCTCCTATCTTGAACAAATACTGTCAACATTGTTCAACTAGATATCGTTGTGTAATGACTGTGTTAAAATTATGAAATAAAATTGCTCGATTCTTCAGCAAACTATTGCGCAGATGTCGAACCATTTTAATTGTACTTTTTCCGTATAACTAGTAGAAATAATGAAATCCAATATGAAATTTCAGATGAATCTTTGACCATTTTGGTCAAAACTGTTCAACGAAAGTTATTCACCACCATTACACTTTTCGGGTTCGCAATTTATGTAGATTCATGAGATAACCAGTACTTGATAACAACAACAACAAAACATGTCTGGTTTAAATACTATTCAACTTTGTCTGGTAATATTATTTGTTTATGTATTTTGTAATACACATACATACGGACTGTTATTTTTAAGGCAGACTTAAGTCGTTTCCACAAACATTTCCAAAAATAGGACAGGTAGATCGGCTTAACGTTTTGTTGGTTCGTTAACTTGTTAAAGATTCGTTAATACCGATGTTCAAAGATAGAAATCTTCCAACTATCTATATAGCATTATTTCTTCATAAATACAAGTAACGATCGAATGTCGCAGAAAAATATTGAAAACTCAACTAGGACTATGTACAAAAAAAAGAGTTAAGGGTCGGTTCGAAAATTAAGGGTCTGTCGGGTTTGCGGGAATAAACATACTGTTAAGGTCTTTCAGTGTCTACTTTGTCTATTTTAAGAACCCCGCCCATTACGAGAGCCTCAAGGATGCCTCCGCAGGGGACCCCTGGCGGGGACTATCCCAGCCGCCCGCGTGCTACCCCTATGACCCCACGATGACCCCGTACCCGTACACGAACACGTAAGAACGCATGCACTTTGTTTTATTTTAAGTGGATACCATTAAATCAACGTACTTAAAGCACATTATGGCATTGGTTACACACGTAAAATAATGATATACAACATGTGATTACTATCATTAAGCGTTGTTCATTATAGACGTCTTGTGGAAAAACCATCGTTTATTGTTAAGCTATCCAATAATGCAGAAGTAGAACCTACTTAAAGCGGATATTATAAATGAAAAAAATGCCAGAACGTGTTTCAATTCCTCAGCAAGATAACTTTATTTTTTTCATTATTTTCCGGGAAACAATCATTAACCGAACATACATGTAATGTCTTTGGTTCAACAGCTACGGCGGCATGGATCTGAACGGGGCCGCGCGCCGGAAGAACGCCACGAGGGAGACGACGAACACGCTGAAGGCGTGGCTCTACGAACACCGTAAGAATCCGTACCCGACCAAGGGCGAGAAGATCATGCTCGCAATCATCACCAAGATGACCTTGACCCAGGTGAGCACGTGGTTCGCGAACGCCAGGCGGCGCCTGAAGAAGGAGAACAAGATGACCTGGTCGCCACGCAACCGCTGCGGGGACGACGACGATGACGACGCGGAGAAGAATGATGACGACAGTGAGGAAGGGGCGGAAGGAAAGAAGGAGAAAAAGGACGACAACGACTCGAACGACGCCTCGGCAGACGGTAAGCAATATTTTAAATAATAACATAATATAAAAATATTCGAACAACTTCAGCTGACATTGTGAGAACTTTTATTAACAGCAAGAGGCTTTTTTTTATAGGCTTAAGTAAATAGGGTAAAATTAAACTTAGAGCGAAAATATATAAAAAGCACGAACAAACACAACCATTAAAAAAAAAGTTTGTATGGTTAGTTATATATCGCTTTCGCGTAATTTTAAATTTTCTTCTCAATGACAACAACAAAAACCTAACATGGATGGGAGCTTAACAAATTCAAATACTTATTCCGATTTAGAGAACACCAAATCACGCGAAAGGGTAAATACAAACAGTATACAAACACTGTTTAACATGCATATGATTGATATTGAAAACTAATTTAAGAGTGTGACGATCTTCAGAATGAACGGACAGGAAAGAAATACATTTTTTTTTTCATGTATTGTCTTAGCGTAAACACAATATAGCATCGAAAAGTGGTAAGGAGTTCATTCATCCAGCGATTTGTTATTGTTTCTTCATTAAAAGTTGTGTTACTGAATTTTGTTAATAGTACCCGTTAAGATCTTTATCACAACAAAATGCATGGCTGAACCAGTAAACGTAAAACATGCAAGAACGTGTATCATAAATTTTCCTACAAACAAAATGGTCGACAAAATTAGCTACTTCAAAGATTCGCTGACGCTAAAATTGCTTGTCCGAATGAAATCAAATGCCGAGATTGGCCTCTCAACATCCTGTCAACTAACGCCCGATGACGTCGCGGCGCCCTGGAATGCGGAGGGGCGCTGTTAAACGCCACCTTACGACAAAACAAGACCAAACTCCACCCATTGTCACATCTAGCGATGACCAAATAATCACATAGCAATTTGTGTTTTTTTTTTACCTTTAAGGATGTACGATTGTTTCCACTTTTCTTTTCGTTTTAATTTATCGTAAAAGCTAAGACAAACTAAATGCGCCTCGCTCTGTAAAAGGAGGGTTTAATGCATGTGCGTAAAGTATCGGCCTAGATTAGCCTGTGCAGTTCGGGACTTTCGTCAAGAAGAGTCTTCCTCTAAACGACACATACAATAAAAGCGGAAAGTGTCGTATCTGGTTAGCATGTGCGGACTGTAGAAGCTATTCTGGGACGACATTAACGCACATGCATTAAATCCCCTTGTCACAGAGCGAGGCTCAAATATTAGTTGCGGCGTTTAATTTGCACCAAATTTTATAAAGTATTTGTCGATTGCTGTTATAATTATTAAATGTCTTCCAATATGTACAAAGTATGCGTTGAAAATTATAATAACTTACATGAATGAAAAATATAGTTCAATTGTTGGTGGAGTAATTAATTATTTTAAGTGAAAATCGAAAACATATACTGTCATTTTAGACAATCACATTGTTGTTATATGTGTCGTGTTCTGAGAAAACTGTGCAAAATGCTTGTGCGTAAATTGTCATCCCAGATTAGCCTGTGCAGTCTTCACAGGCTAATCCGGGACGACACTTTCCGCCTAAACTAGATTTTCGCTAAGAAGAGACATCATTTAAACGAAGAATTCCATAAAAGCGGAAATTGTCGTCCCTGATTAGCCTGTGCTGACTGCAAGCATTTTGCCCAGTTTTATCAGAACACGACACATATAATCTCTCACTTTCAGATGATGTATTTAATTTGTATCGGGTGTTTATTTTTTATCAATGGTTGATAAAACAAATAATGCAAGATGATACATGTATGTTGGGTATTTCCTGATGCATAAATGAATCGTTATGAATTACTTCATTAATTTAAATATTTTATCTGTTACCCGATAGGAAATCAAACATCATATTTTACAAGTTTTCTCTTTGGATATTTTAACATTTGTCTTGAAAAGAGTCTTCGCGAACAAAAATATTATTTTATCGCCCTACTAGATTTTTTTATATGATTTATACGTTCGCCTCATTCGAACACCGCCGCTGTCCCTTAAATCAACCAGTTCCCTGTGCAACTCTTTGACTTTTCAATTAGGGGTCGCCAAGAACCCAATTAACTTGATTCGACCAAGCGACGGGTGGTGCAGCAGAAGTTTAATTGAGATATCAATAGCAATCGAAAGCGCGAAGAAGCCGGGACCCTAGCGGAAACGGATGGAGAACAAGGCCTTGAAAATGTTAGTTTCAGGTTATCCGGCTAGTCATATGTATGAGCGTTTCAGGTGCCATTTTAGAAACTTCTTTTTTATATAGGACCTAATTCACCGAAAGAACATTTCCCTACCTAAAAAGTATCGCAATATTGTCGACAAGAGTCGCACTAGTACAGTGTTTGTTACCACCCTCATCTTACCAACCGACCAAAGAACATTGTTTGCGCTTGTCTAAAAACCGATGTTTTGTGTAATAATAAATTATTATTATTATTATTATTATTATTATTATTATTATATAATAAATTATTATTATTATTATTATTATTATTATTATTGTTATTATTATTATTATTATTATTATTATTATAATTACTATTTTTTATATTATTATTATTCTATTATTATAATTATTATAGTTATAATTATTTTTATTATTATCATCATTAATTTATTTATTTATTATTATTATTAGTTGTAAAGTCCTATTTGTCAACCCTAATTTTTGCGGTCATTCAACTTAAAACGAACATTATTTTGCTATGCCTGAAGGGCAGTATTTAATATCGCAGATGAAAGATGGGTTTCGAAAGTGGCGTGGGGCGGGTAGGGAAGACGACAGTTCCAATGTCAATATTTGCGCTCATCGTTTAGTTACACAAACAATCTAGAATCGATTACCCGGATTTCAAAAGCCAGTTCATTAAAAAGGATTTTCATTCACTGCGTGATATCAACTCCCTTTAGACTTCAGTGGGTACTTTATTCATTATTGATTCACTATTTCAATATCAAGATAATTATGAAGTATGTGTTTTGTGTATTTAATATTACCGATTTCGTGTATTGGTATGATGGGCGAATTGCTGTTTTGTGTGCAAAATACTGAGATGTTCAGCGTATTATATTTTTGTATTTCTACCGGATATTTAATGCAAAAAAACGAAGTGACTAGGCCTACGGTAATTAAACGTAATTTATTGCAAAAAATGGCAAACAAAAACCACACTTTAATTTTGAAAAGTATAACACTTAATATTTATTTATTACTGTTTTTATTTATTTATTTTTTATCTAAACTGGAATAAGATTAATATTAAAATATGGTTTAGTTACGCACATTTATAAATTCAAATTATGTGAACAGAAAAAAAGTTTGCCCTCGATAAAACCCGCAACGATTCTGCTTGTATAAATTCGATATGGCAGTAATCATTATAAAAAAAATCAATAAAAATAATATAATTTTGTCGCGTCTTTCTTAGAGAAAATTATTGGCCAGGTTGACTGTGCACAGTGAGCACGTGCCCAATAACGTTGCACGTGCGTTGCTATGGAGAGACCATGGAAACACCCGAGCGATCTCTTATCGTAGAAATATTTAACTTTGTTGTTGCCCACTCAATTTTCTCAATTAGCTTTCATTGATTCACTTACACCATATTCCCCGCTACTTTCTCTTCAATAAAAATAAAAGTTGTTTTCTAAGTCGCCACAATGGGTTTTCATCGCTAATCTTGATAATAAAACACACTGCGCGTGCGCGAAAAATATGGTCACGTGCTGGGCAAACATATCGTTGATTAGTTTCGATGATCACCAAAACACCTCACTGGACTTGCCGAATCAATTGCTCTACTGAATATCGAACGGTTTGTCCATTTACAAGAACGTTTTTAGAGATCAAAGGTTGTATTCCCCGTCTAATTTGTATGTAGACTTAACTCGCAAGTTAGTGTGGGGTGGGATAGGAACTGCGATTGAATGACTTACGAAATGATGGAGAGGGCTACAGAAGATATGAATGAAATCAAGAAATACAAAAGAGTTATTACTAGTTTGAAACGGATTTCATTAAAGCAAGAGACAAACTCAATACTACGAATTCCATCTTCGTTACAACTTAAACCACGAACGAAAAATAATATTTATATTTTTCCGCAAGTGTTTGACAAATCTATGCAATGGAGTCAAACATAAACAACACAAAAGCTTAGCGGCCCAGTGAAAACAAACATGCCAGTCAGCGGACAACTTCGAGTTTCCAGTTTAACAAAACAGCTCACTTAGCGCCTCTGCGTGTCAAAAATCTTAGGATTATGCTTATTTTCAAAATACATAAAATGGATCTAAAGATTAAAGTTGATATAGCCTATATCTACCGCGCTGACACCAAGCGAGTTCAACTTGCTTTCGACTGAGTGCGGTTTATCTCGGTGATAATCTAGAAACAAATAAAAACGTATTAACTTGACGGCCCTTATCGCGAAAAATTAGATTTTCACTTCAAATATAATTTATTACAAATATGTCAGAATATGTCGTTGGTTATGTCTAAATCTCGTGTCAAAAGCTCGTCAATGATTCCCGAGGAGGCGTGAAAAAAACACTAGAAAGACATTCACACACACATACACACAGGAAATAGACATGCATGTTGCTCTAGTTTTTTTTTCTCGAAGCGAGAAAAATCGAGCTACCCCCCCCCNATGAAAATAAAATATATAATGGCGGTGTTATTCTTGTTGCATATAAAACATAAGCTTTTATACAAACGTGTTATATGAAAGTGATAAGTTTATATACTTTTTTAATGTTCGCCTTTTATTATTTCCAGGCAGCGAGTCGCAACATTGCCTGAAAAAATCTGAACATAAACCCACGAACACCTCCGTATACGGTGTTCTAGAGGACCGACTCGGGCTCGAGTCCGGACTCGACATGACGCCCTCGCCGCTTAAGCCCCAGGCAACACTGGTGCCGGAAATGCATCTCGGAGCGGATCTCAAGCGACTCGGCTCCCCGTGCTCGAACAGTAGCGATTCCGGGCTGAGCGACATCAACGGATCCATGTCCACCAGCGGTTCAGACCCGTCAGATCCGTTGCGACCCCGGATATGGTCCCTCGCGCACGTGGCCACATCAACTTCCGGTATGATGCCGTCTATGTCAATGATGGAGCAGAAGGATCAGAACGCAAATCTGACGCCACTCAAGCCATCAATAAACCCACTTCCCATGACGTCACCAGCGTACACGATGACGTCATCATCCGGCAACTCGCTTAGAACGCCATGGCTGGATAGCTCGTTTAACATGGGGCCGTCCCTGTTCTCGCCGATGGGGGGCACCTACAGCTCCCTGAGCGGGCCCCAGCGTCCCCGGGAGTCGCCGACGAGCATGATGAATCAGAGCCTAAATTCTCTGCAGGGCCTGTCGTCCCCGGGGCTCAGCCGACCCTACCCAACTTTCTCATCCCTGTACACTCCTGTCAGGGATTTCACGAAGAGAAACCTTGACATGCCCGATCTACGGTCCTAGGGAACTAGAACTGTTTTTGTTTTACCGCGATGTATGTATATTCGTCATGAGTTTTATGAGCAACCGAGACTTGCCCGACCTAAGGTCAAGAGGAAACTTATAGGTCCTACACTATATGTCAATAGATTGTATTGGCGTATGTTAATAGTTATAAAGTTCGGGTCTACATCCGCTAAAACTATTGGAAACTTGTAACATTCAAGTGCTAAAAACGATCTGTTTTATTTTGTAAGTTTCATATTTAAGAATTATACCTTTGACCACAGTTTATACTTTTTGAACGCATACTTTTGAGGAACTCACGTCGAGTTAACAAAATTACTTTTCTTTATATTGAAAATGGTATAGTTTTGCATAGACTATTGATTCATTATGTTTATTATGTTCATTATGCATTTGCATTTATGCGCAAATCACTGGTTCTTTTTGCGTATTATAATGGGCATTATAATGGGCAGATTTTTCCTTTCAACGAATATGGCTTCACCTCATGGGCATGTATGGGTCAAGGTCATTTGTGAACAGGCTAACACATTCGCAAGCGCGAGTCGTGACAGTGAAGATTTGAAGGAAGTAAGGCACAAAATATGTAAGGAGTCAATGACGTCGTTTCTGAATTTGAACGGAATTGATTGTTTTTAGACTGACTGAACAACGCTTACGAAAGTGCGAAAGTTGTGGTCTAAAACAAGAAAACAATGGCGACATCTTATTGTGGTGCAACACTTTTATTAATTTATTGTGACATGAATGTTAACTAGATCTTTTGTTATTGTGTGTCCGGAAAACAGTACGAGCCCTTCGGAGCTGATGTTACAGACATAGTTAAATGTTGGGATATTTAACGGGACGCCATATATATGGATGTGAGTGTGGTGAATTGAATTGTTCCTTTTTACACTGACGATAAGAAGTTCGTGAATTTTACAATTGTTCGTCGATTTTCCGATTGCGACAAGACTGTGTCATTTTCGGATTATGGTACCGAAATAAGGGGATTTGAAAAAAACGTCCTTGGGAACGTCTTGACTTTTGACGTAAGGTTATATTTCCGGTCTGACAGAACAGCATACGGGTGACTCGTAAACGTATATTCAATATGATAAGCTTTCGTGGTTAAAAAGCTTATGACGTCATGTTGAATACGTCATGACATTGTTTTTGCTTAGTTATATTGAAAGCTTTTCTTTGTTGATTTACTAGTGTTATTTTCATTTTGAAATTATGTGTCATGTGTGTCCGATTTATTTATGTTATAATATTATGGTCTTTGCCAAGACCGTGGTAAATGTCAGAACGCTTTGTTCATTGTGCATATATAACCCCAATACGCCATTTCATAGTGACTCGTAATTGAACACCAGCATATCGCAAATTGGCCCAATTCTTGAAAGACTGGACATTTTTGATTTTTTAATTACCCTTTAGCCTGTTAAATTGCCTACATAACATGTGAAATGGATTCAACCTAAAATTGTTGAACGTAGTATGGGAATAAAAGGCAGAATGTAAAAGAATTTGTCTTGGCATAACTAAATTAAAATATAATGAAGATTCTGGAAAAGCATTGTATCACCGTTCGTTTCATAACGCTGTGTCATTTTTATCACGTTAAACATCGACTTTAGTATTTTTGATACACAAAAATATAAATCATGAAAAAAAAGTGGACACGTTTTACAAACATAATTAAGACGGATCGGCTACAATTTCGATTTCCGTACTTGTTAACCCTTATTAACTTCAGGAAAAACACAATTATGAATTATATACAATATACTGTTTCATAAATCTTTCTGATTTCCTTTTTTACATGCGATGTATCATACGAAATTGATATACGACATAGACGTACTGACAATTCACAAGTACACAATAATACGGCGCGAACTGATCTTGATCAATTTGATCGCGTGAAGAAATCTCTTCTTTTTTACAACGCTTTATTTTGTGTTTTGCAACTTTGATTTTTTTGTTCATTTTGGTTTAGTATAAAGAAGTAATTTGTTTCAAAATATATATTACATATATGGAGGTGTATGCATGTACCAGTTTACCAATTAAATACTAAACGAAGTTTGACACACTTTTATCATATCTCGTTTTGGTTACATAGCGTATCCCATAGGAATATCGAATACATATTTAAGCATATCATTATAATAAGGACCAACGCCTTGAAGTTTCATTTGCAGAAAAAGCACCCATAAAAGTATACTCATCCTAATAACGTTACTATCCGAATACTACACCTACCAAAGTATACTAGTATTCGACTAATGTTACTATCCGAATACTGTCACTGTAAGGTGTGGCTGACACGAGCTTTCACACTCGGCACGCTCTGACTTTTATCGATTTCCGATGATCAGTGTGTAATAAATAATCAATAACTGTGTACTTATGAGCTCATAAAAACCGCTAAAGATCATAATCGATTATATCGATCGATCGCCATGTCGGTTTAATGTCCGGATTCATTGCCCAGGATTTTTTTTAGTTCTGTTTCATGTTTGCATATGAAGTTTACAGAGATTTCGTGGAAAGATGTTTTGGGATTTGAAATATTCACCACACAATTTTAAATAAGAAATGTGAATACATTTTATATTTTGATCGTATCTCTCAAATTTGATTGTTATAATGACGACACAATATTTTTGGAAACATACTTTGAAGATTTTGAAGATCTTCATGTTGAAGGTTTAACATCAAAGGCGTATACTTGTGTGTTATTTCATAAAAGGTTTCAGATGTTTTAAATGACGTATCTGACTATTTTGGTTAGCTGAATAATGTGGGAGGAATCTGTCTCAACTCGTGAAAACCACGTGCTTATTTTACTTAATATTCTTCACAGAGACTTAATCATATATAATAGCTCTATGTGTCTTCTTACAAATAAATATTCAACGTCTTCAAAAAATAAAAAAATACAAAAAGAAGCATAATACAAAAAAAAGCGTCTGTCAACGTTCAAATGTGTGACCATCGATAATATTTCCATTATTGCCAATACTTTTTTTTTGTTTTTTTTTTGGAACGTGACAACATTTGAAAAATTTCACATTCGAAAATCTACAAATATTTCATAATTTTGTTTCCACAATGTTGTTCGCAACATAATTTTACAATTAAGTACTTGCCATGATGTATCTGTCTTAAAATTTGACGCTTATGTGTTTACTTCTAAATAGGAAACTCACAGAATCAGTTGGGCGCAACGGTTTGTTTAAAAATTAAAATACCATTGCCGCGTTAAGTCTCCGCGACGCCATTATATGTGTGTTTGACAAAACAGTTTGTGACAGAAACTTTGAATACATAAACATTGCCATTGTGCATGAGCAATTTCGTGTGTCATTCCAATTTGTACAGCGTGTAGAACTGATTACTGTCTCCAGTGTTTCAATGTTAATATTTGTTTTATTCTGAAGAAATAAACCATTAGATGCTAAATAAACGAGTCTTGTTTCTTTTCCTGCAGTACTTTTTTGATGACTTGAATGACAAGCGGAAGGGAAAATACTGTTATTCTAAATTTTACCATCAGATGGCATAGGCGGATTTAGAGGGGGAGGGGCGGATACAGCGTATGCCACTCATAAAATGTGCAATCACTTACTTAAAGTCAATTTTAAGTAAGTTATTAGCTAGCATATGTTTCTGTAATACATAACTTTTGTAGAATTTATGTTTTCGTTGAGCAATTCGTTTATTAAACATATCCTTACAAATGGGACACAGCACTTTTCTTTACCAAAATCATTTTCTAAGAATGACTTTGTAAAAATGTGGGTATGTTCACAATACACTTAACTAGTACAGGTGTTATGCCATTGACGTGTTTTTGAACTATGGGGCATGGTTACGAATTTCGCCCGCTGTAACCCAAAGTCCTGTATCAGAGCCTGGATGGTTAGTATTTCCCAACATAAATATAATACCATCGTGAGGGCAAAACAAGAATTGATGAAATTCAAGTTTGTTTGCGGTTTTATTACCAACATATTAGCAATATCAATTGTTAGAACGCAGGCTTTATTGCTGTAATATTTCGGAATGAATATAAATTATTAATGGAAAACATTTTGTTTGTAAAGTTAGTCAAACAAACGAAGAACAAGAGGCCCATGAGGGCCTGAATCGCTCTACTGGCTGGAATGTCAATGGAATGGAATGGAAAGTCAACATGCAAGGGAATACTGAAAACACAAATCCTTTCATCCTTGCCAAATGAATTATCAGATGGCTTATATTTTATTTAATTTTAAATTAATAATTGCAACCAATTAAACAACCTACTTAAACGCCTCGGACCAATACAAATTCAAGGGGAGATAATTCTGGACTTTTTACTCTGATGTTACCCATTTTCAATAGGGTGCGAGTCCTCATTAATATAAAGACACTGAACAAGTTTGAAAAGAATCGGATGAAAACTGTGGAGTTTATCGCGTAAACAAGAAAAAGTCTAACGCACGGACGGACGCACGCACGGACGGCAGACGGACGGTCTGATGTAACCCATTTTCAATAGGGTTCGAGTCCTCATGAATATAAAGACACTGAACAAGTTTGAAAAGAATCGGATGAAAACTGTGGAGTTTATCGCGTAAACAAGAAAAAGTCTAACGCACGGACGGACGCACGCACGGACGGCAGACGGACGGTCTGATGTAACCCATTTTCAATAGGGTTCGAGTCCTCATGAATATAAAGACACTGAACAAGTTTGAAAAGAATCGGATGAAAACTGTGGAGTTTATCGCGTAAACAAGAAAAAGTCTAACGCACGGACGGACGCACGCACGGACGGCAGACGGACGGTCTGATGTAACCCATTTTCAATAGGGTTCGAGTCCTCATGAATATAAAGACACTGAACAAGTTTGAAAAGAATCGGATGAAAACTGTGGAGTTTATCGCGTAAACAAGAAAAAGTCTAACGCACGGACGGACGCACGCACGGACGGCAGACGGACGGTCTGATGTAACCCATTTTCAATAGGGTTCGAGTCCTCATGAATATAAAGACACTGAACAAGTTTGAAAAGAATCGGATGAAAACTGTGGAGTTTATCGCGTAAACAAGAAAAAGTCTAACGCACGGACGGACGCACGCACGGACGGCAGACGGACGGTCTGATGTAACCCATTTTCAATAGGGTTCGAGTCCTCATGAATATAAAGACACTGAACAAGTTTGAAAAGAATCGGACGAAAACTGTGGACTTTATCGCGTAAACAAGAAAAAAGTTAACGGACACACACACACACGGACGGACGGACGGACGACGGAAACCATGCCATCACATAAGCTCTTCAGGCCTTCGGCCAGTAGAGCTAAAAAACCAACGCAAGATTTCTGGCGTTAACATAATCCAATAAATTAATATAATTTGCAGAATGCAAGTTTCTTTTGTTAATATTATCAAAAGACAATATACAATTGGCATATTGCAAATTTTCTCGTGATAACATAGTATATACACAATAAAGTATGTATTATTGTGATTTTTTTGACAATAAATACTAACTTATTAACTTGAAAATAAATAATGCATGTATTTCATCGTTTCATTATTAAATATGAAATCCAATCGTGTTTTGTCCCATTGAAGAATATGTAAGTAATGTTTACGAGATACTTAGTCTACAGCATAGGACTGAACGCGGTGTTGGTGGTATAAATCCGCAACCGTGCCAAGAATGTCGGAGACATTAACGTCCACACTTGTTTACCGTACAACGGAGAATGCGGTACCGATTCTGCCGATAAGCCACACTATGACGCACAGGTTAAGATCACAATGCAAATAATGCCCATACGACTTAAATCCACCGCATACAGTGGCGTTCTAGAAATAGTACAGAACGTAGCAGGTAAAGATGGCATCGATAGCACCAGGGTCACGAAGCCAACACAATTGCATTTGTCCATTGCTTGAATATTGAATTAACTAATTATTTAGATATGTCATTTAGGAACTAAAAGGCAAGGCAACAGACCTAACTTCGTATTGGACGCCACTGCTTCAAAATAGTGGCTCGTCAACAAATTCGGCGCCGTGGAGTAGTAGATATGATGTCCGCCACGCGACCGTGAGGTCACGGATTCTATCCCAACTGTGGGAGCAAATACACCAGGTACTGGATCTACACAGGGTACGGACTCGATGGCGCCTCAAGAATGCAATCGAACTAAAATAAATCAGTTTAAACTAAATTTATATTGAATATGTTTTAGCTACATTTATATTGGCCAAATATTTATAGCTGCAATGACAAATGGGCATAAACTGCTTTAACCACTTTATATAAGGCATTGTTGTTTAAATGCAAATGCTCTTTTTAAATTCGATTTATTATATTTAATTCCAAAAGATCCCGCATCTCTGTAACATTGCATAGTTCCTTCTTCAAAGAGGTTCCACAAAATCATATATTAATTAAGAACATAATTGCAATGCACTGGGACATTTTTATTGCACACACCGGACACAACGTTCTGTTTTGTCGTGTCGGTGTTGTGTTTTTGTTTCCTTAAGGAAATTACGAAATTGGTTCGTGCGTTTTTTTGAATATTTTTATATGAACTCATTTTGAGTATCATTCCACCATTAATATTTATACACAACTCCAATAGGTGCCTTTTTAACCTTTGTTGATTGTACTTTCTGAACCAAAAGATGTACGTAACACCATGATTTCCCTGTCATTTCGTAATAAATTCTACTGTGTCTACACACTGGTGCGTAAGAACCAAAAAAGTATAAGATGGCAAGTATTTGGAACTATTTGCCGTTTGGCGTATTAACACGTTCGTTAACGTCAAATTGAATCACGTGATAGCTTGCGAGATATGACAAGTTCCGAACAAAACGTCACTACATATAATCACAACGCAGATACATCATGTTCTAGAGTACAAATACACACATTTTCTGTCATACTTTCTTGTATTATGTTCTTGTTGTACTACGAAAATACGTTTTTTTGCTCACCTTGTTTTGCCAAAATAATACCGTGCTATTAATATTTGCTGATATTACGCCATCGGTTCTTGCATAGCGATAATGCAATATCACACTTCACCGATAGTATATTTGTGACCTTTAAATAAAGATCTGTAAGCCAACACATTCACAACAATAGTTAAAATTACCATAGTAGCTGATAATTATTTATTATATGAACAGTGTTGGATTACCACTCCTGCAGGATAACGTATTTATAAATGTTTTTAAACTCGTACAACATCATAACTAACTCGCTATTTTTCCGTGAAATAATAACAAAATCGGCCACTCATTTACAGAATGACAATCATTGTATTTGTGTGTTAAAATCAATTTCATTTCTTCTGTATTTTGCTATGTAAGTTTACTTTATAAGACAATAACTATGAACACAAAAATCACATAATGCTTCTTGTACATAGAACGATCAATAAGGTCCGAATCGGCGAAAAAATTACGTGTTGTAAAATATGATTTAATTTTTTAAATGGATCATTTAATATCAAAACCATCCAATCAAATGTAAATAAAATTCATGCAACGGGTAAAACATAATGTGTTTGAGCATACAAGTGAAATAGACAGATATAGGCTCTCGGAATCTGGTGCTATTGAATCCGGGTTTTACCCATTTATGCCTAGTGGACTCTCCCATCCTTCTAAATTGAATCAATTTATTTTCTAAAGTTAGGGATGTCTAGTATATTTATTTTTTATATTTAGAATATTTCTTACAGAAATTCCTTTAAGCAAACAGCACAGACCCTGATGAGACGCCGCATCATCTGGGTCTACGCTGTTTGCCAAGGCCTTTTTTCTAGACGCTAGGCATAAATGGGTTAATATTTGATAAATGGATGAATGTTCGTAAAGAATCCACGAGACAAACAGTTGTTTGTCCTACATTTTTTTTTAAATGCCTATTTGTGCATTATGATCATTAAAAGCATATGATCTTCAAATAATTGTTTAAGATTTCACCACATTTTTTCAGAATTTTCATTGATATCATTTCGAGTTTTAAATGTTACGTTTTAATTGTAATGTCGTATGTTTAATGTTGCGATGCTTGTACTTAAACTGTACGCTTCTAAAAATTGAATACTGAAAAATACCGCTGTACGAATTTGTTTTAATATGTTTGACAAACAGCAAATCTGTTTAAGTTAATGCACAAGTTTATTTAAAAGCATTGCTAAGTACGCATGGACTTACACATTACAAGAGTATAACTATTATAGTAGACTAAACTGTGGTATTCTGCTGGAAATTTGCAACATAAAAAAAATCAACTGAGCCAATCACAGTTTTTAATGTAACGGATTTTAGTTGGAAAAAAAACCCACGTGCATTAGTTGAATATCAAATTCGTTTGAAGATATTTCCGTGTGCCGATTTGGAAAGAAAACGCACAATGTTTTGCATAATGATGCCCACAATTAACTCATGCTCCATCACACATGTTAGATTAACCTTTCTCATTTGTTCAACACCTTATTACAAAACTCTTCTAATGAATAAGCAACATGGAAAACACATTACATTGCCTGTTGATCACTTCCGGTCGAGATGCCATTCACGCGGCGCGCGCGAATTGTTCTTTTGCAGAGGAGATTTTATATTTGAAATAACGACTTGTAATTGAGTGTAGAACGCAGTCAATTAAAGCAACATTTAATGACCAAATTATTTCTCACCGTTCGGAAGAACAGAAATTTTAAAATCGATGCTATCGGGTTGTGAAAGGTATTAAGTGCGCTACTTACTTCCGGTTTCAGCTGTCCAATCGATGACGGGATCTCGTGGACGGAAAATGGCGGCCATTTGCCTGAGAAATAGTTCAATGGGAATTTTTATCGGGTGTATGTTAATGAGATACTTAAGGCAATTAACGGCGGGCCAGATTGCTATTTGAGATGAGAAGCGCTATCGTTCCTCCCGATATCGGCCGCTATTGTGGCAGTCAATATACAGTAAACACGAGAAATAATCGTTGAAAACATGGCTATTACATGCGTTATAGCAAATCTGCAGTAAACACATGAAGATTTTGTCTAAAAGTCAATGTAATGTGTGGCCGTGACAAAAGAACTTAAAACGCACATGATTGCAAGCAAGCGTCTATTCGTACGCGTACACGTTTGTAGTCTCTTGCACATTGGTTACATACTTCTTACAGCTGTACCTTGTTCTAAGCATTTCTTATTATTTTTATTTTAGCTATATAAGCTGATCATTCCAAATAGTGTCGCAGACAATCTTTTCAACTCTGTCCACTTTGATAACATAATCGAAAGGGCCGTCACGATCGAATCCCGGTATCGCCAAACTGTTTTGTACAACGTTTTTCCTCGTCCTAGTACAATTAGTGAACACTTTTCCAAATAGTATAGTGTTGTTAATATATGAATTGTAAATAACAGACAATAACACATACGAAAAAAAAGTATGCGTCAGTCCATTTATTTCCCTAATAAATTTCCCGTCTTTTACATTATTGAAAACGTATTTTGAATACCAAATTTTATGTGAGTAATTCCTTCCTGATCTGTGTAGCTACCATTTAAATATATTGCTTGTTCCACTATTAGTTGATTATGAACTATCCATCATGTTCACATATTTAAACATATGTTTGCCTATTTTAAGTTATCTGTATGACAACTGGATACTTATGAATGAACTGAGCAAGATGAAATATATCGGCACCGATTACTACCGTTTACAAAGTATGTAAATGTTATTCATACTTGTAAGCAGTTTTTGATAGCTGTATTTGAACTTAGATATGTTTAATATGTTTATGCAGCAAATACAATTATCAAATTTAGCACGGTTATGGCCTATTCGTTTGTTTTAAACGTGGGTGCCATTGTAAGTGAAGCTGAAACTTTACTGTTTACGGTGAATTCATTATTTCGTCAATCAAGGTTACAGCATAGAAAACGTCTTTGTTTAAAGTTGGTATTTTCCTTAAGGGGTGTTGCTGCAGTTTTGCTGATTTTTTCCATCTAATAACTTTTGCTCAAAATTTATATTTGAGTAATACATACTAATATTATATGAAAAATAAAATAAAAACATAGGGTCACCGGCCTTGTTTTGATTTTATTCACCATTATATAACATGTACTTTTTTATTAAAACTGAAAAATCTCTAATTGCATAAAAATGAATAATAGCCTATGAAATTGGCAACATGTATATATTATTTAAGCTAAGATACATCATATATCATTTAATTCAACCACGAACTACCAAAAAAAGGGAGAACACAAGTTAAATTTGAAGAAATTTCATTTTTATAATGTTTATGTCACCCAAAAAAACGTCAATTTTTTACTATTTTAACCACAAAAATGGAATTTAAAAAAGTTCTATCTAATATGCGAAACTGCTCAAATATGTTCATCTACGTATTGTTATCATAAAACAAAAANATAAACTGCCGCAACACCCCTTAAGCCGTTTTGTTAAATTTTCTTAAAAAATGACGTATGACTAGAGATTGGTATTTTGCTGTTTTTCCGAGATATATAACTTCACTTGAGTGCCTATATTTTCTTAATTCAACGTGTTACACCTTATTAACTATTATAAATGCATATACAATGGATTTATGTGTAATAATATACCATCTTAGCCTTTGCTTGACTAATATTTATGTTCATAAGATTTAAATTGGTAAATAATTGGTTCAAACAATACTGGGTAAACATATTAAGGGTTGGCAACTTGGACTGTTTGGGAATCCTTAATTGTTTGTTAAAGTTTTCTTACAATTTTAGTTTCGGATGCAGAAAACCATAACAATATAAAGAAAGAACAGAAAATCACAATGGTGTAATACAGTTCTTCTAAAACCTGATTTCCAAAATGTTCCCCAGGAATATGATACAATAACCTGTCTTATTGTTGATTGTAAATTTATTTAAAAAACAAAACAAACAAGAAACACCCTAAGGGACATTCATGTTTCATATTTTTTGGGAAAACGAATTTTCCAAACGTTTTCTTCACTTTGCCATGGCGACATCATATTTCATGACCCAGATTCGAACTTGCCCGAGATTTCAGAACAAATGTTTTTGGCATGTTTAGTTTTCATTGAGAAAAAAGTATCACCACAAACGCTTTCACAAGCATGTAATTCGATTTGCCGTAGCGAGTTACGTTGGTTTTGACATCGCATGGTCCAGTATCGAACGTGTCCGGAATAGTTCTGCAGCACATATTCCAGTTAATAAGGACCTTAGAGACTTTCCTAGTATGTCCCTTAACAGATAAAGACCAAGGTAAAGCAAATCGTACATTGGTCAAACTATTTGAAATCCTCGGTCTTAACATTGGTCAAAATATTTGAAATTCTCGGTTTTTGTTTGTTGATTTCAATTGTAAAAATGCAGCAACGTAGTGTTTATTTGGTAATATTTATGTTAACTTAAGCAGGTAGAATAGTTTAACATATTATAATAAAGATTTGTTAAAAAAGAACTGTATCAAAACACAACATCTTTCAACTTAATACATTGCAAAGATGTTAGATATAATTCAGCACTGTGCAGTAAATACGGATCAAAGATAAAGCCCGAGGCAACCCACTATAAGGACCTATCTGTATTTTGCGAGTTCTCAGGGATGGTAACTAATTTAAGCAGCACTATACGGTTTCAGCCGAAAATTTGAATTAGGATGGGAAGAATTTCTTATAAATAGGGATATATTGGCACTAAAGATCTTTTTATTTGCTTTATAAATTGTAAGCATCAGATTCAAGGGCATGAGTTTTTAATTGCATGTTTAGTGAATCCGAAAAAAATGCCCTTTGTAAAGCCTGGCAATGTGTCATGCCACCTTGCATAAAAATGCGAATATAAGCGTTCCTAGCTCTGAACGTCATTTAGGTAGCATATTTAAAGGGGCGTCAACAATTTGAAATTTATTGACAAATCATCGGTTTGCTCAGTTGTTATCAACTATCTGGTAAGTGACGCAGTAAGGCTTTCAGTGGTGCATTTGCTCGCATTCGAAGAAATTTGAAAATGGACATTGAAATTTCCACCACAAATGGTCGTAAATTTTTAACTATAATTTTGGTTGATAATTCATGTAAAACTATGGGCATTCTTAATTTGCCTACATTTTGCCTTATCATAGCCATAACAATTTAAAATGGTGTTTGGTTTGTATACAGGTGTACAAGCCAACTCGAACATAGACCCGCCAGCCCAAGAAACCGTCACATGCCCCCCTTAGGTCCCAAATGAAGGTGAGAGATTAAGTGCTCACAAGGTTTGTGCTAGGGACGGATTAAACCATGCACTGATTTAAAACTGTTATGTTCAATAAAATCCTGAACATATAACGTTTAAAACACAGTACATTAACTCTCTTAATGACATTTTGGTTACATTAGCTATGTGATTGACAGTCATATAAGGTACCGGCAAGTGAGCATTCGATGTAGTGTACTGATAAATGAGTAAAGAAAACTGGGTTTGCACTATATGTGCATATAATATCCGTCAATGAAAACAAACTTAACAATAATATTGTTTTAATTCTGCTTCATTTATCACATTCATGTCAGTTCGATATCTGAACTCATTGTCAAACAAAACCTAAAGTGATATGATGTTCCCTTTCATCTGAAAAATGACGGATTGCTCTGGTTTTGTTTCCACTGTCCTCCCAATTCATCAAAGAAATCGGAATCATGATTCGTGTGTACTATTGCTGATTCAAACAAATATCAAAGTATATTGTAGTGTCTTTATCGAAAAAAAAACAAGTCTGTCTTTCATTATCACTCTCCTGTAAATAAAAAAACAATGAACGTTGTTTGTTTCATGTTATCTCGTTTCATAATGATGTAAGCGACATTAGTGGAGTGTAAACCACTTCAAAGAGGACTTAAATATCGTTCAACGAATGAAAATTACTGTTTTAAATCTTGAAAAGTGTCGGACTGGAAGCTAAATGAAGTTTAGTATAATTCGAGATGAAGGTTTAATAATATATTTCTTTCGTTCGTCAACGACATAAGCGATCAATGACATTTATTGGCTACATAAAGTCTGCGCACTTCTCCTCGTCAGACGACATTAAGCAAGCGCAAGCGCGATTTATTATCTTGCGACAATTGGAGGAGACGATATTTTTTAACCTGAAGACAAAAATCATCTTGCTGTATCGGACCTTTGACAATAGAAATAAATAAAACGATAAAACAATGATCTCGTACAAGAAAGATTCTATTTTAAGATAAAATTACGAAGAAATGCTCATCTTTTTGTACATTGATATAGTAATTAAAATTGAAATTGGTACGAAGTTGTAATCTAATTCTGAGTCTATTTTTTAAACGTAGAGGTCCAACATTGCAGACAGATCGTCTGTCACTCAACAAAAAATATTTAACATCGTGTAGCATATAATTAATAAATAATCATTAACACAAAGAGAGGACGAAAGTGTGACAGAACGAGTCGCTTGTTAGTAGAAACGGCTTGTATTTGGGTATATAATCACCACTTATGGTTTCGATTTCACACGTAAATCGTCCACATATCAAGTACTTCACTTAAGAAACAACAACTTATGTTTGTCGATAGCTATCTGTATGGCAAAACGCAATGCATATCGTAACATACTGGAATTAAAAATATGTTCCCTCTTTTCGATTTACAACCCCGCCTAATATGATCGTAGAAGTCAAAAGTTTAAAAAAACAACACCCATTTGGAGGTGCGTTTGCATCAGTTGCGAACTGCGAAAATGGACCTGAAAATGGTTCCGATAATATAACTCGTTTACTAGTTATAATTTCCAATATAGTATTGATGCTTTTTAAAATGTACTATGGTATTTTTTTTATTGTACAAAATGTGGATACTAAGAATGTCATCAACTAATAAAAAACACTAAATATGTTTTTGTCAATATGCCAAAAGCAATATCCCTGCAATTAAGTTACAGGTCAACTCCACACCTCACCCCACCCAACCACCAAGTTTACCTGATAACTTTTTGGTCTACTTAAACAGGGATACAATGGAAAAATGTCGACTTACTGTCACAAAATCAAAAATTATGTTCGCCGAATTTAGTTTTCGTTACGCGAAACATATTATTACGACTGTTCATAGGTTATAATTACCAGGAAGCAGCAAAAGTATAATGATATAATGGAAAACAAACGAGTATATATATATTTTTTTTAATATTTAAGAAACATGTAATAGAAATATAATAATGGTTACTGCAAAGTGCCTTCACCCTCCACTGCAAATAGCTATAAGTTGACCTTGCTATTTATCATGTTTTTGTATCGTGGGGAGAACCCCTATATTCGATGTTGGCCCGCATTTCCACTTTATTGCCACTGCCATCATCACAAAAGCCCGTTCACAGCGAGGCGCCTGGCCTACCTTTGTCTGAATGAAATAATAGCACAACCTATCAATGATTGAATATCCTATGTATAGAGGTTTTTAATTTGTAATTATTAATTTCGTTCAATTTCGCTCTTTTGACTCAACCAGGCTTACTTCCGGTTATTGGGTGCCATTTTGCTATCCCGGTAAGAGATAACAATGGAAATTACGCTTAATGTTCGGAATATACACGTGTCGATATAATTATAAGGATAGATCGATACCTGGATTTTGTAACCACTCAACAGACTGAAAAACAAATTAGCACCGAGGTTCCGATTACAGACATTTACTGCAGGCTTACAACAATGGCATACAGTTTCCAGTAATGAATTTTGATCGTTTATATTTCCCTCGTCTGGACAGGAAATTTCAAACCAACTGAGCATAAATAACTCTTCCAGGGCGAAATGAAATGGCCTGCATGGAACACACAGGGCGCCGACGTGTACATCGTATTGGTTTTATCTAGGTCAAATCACTTTTTTATCCGTACCCCTTTTACAAAACAAAACATGTGAATTCATCACTAATATATAATTAACTCCATTAAAATGTATATATAACTATTTTAAGCCAGTTACAATTTACACGAACTTTTTAATTGAATATCGAAATAGCAAAATTATATTAGCATGGGAAGTTTCTGATATAAACATTGATATGGACCTTTAGATTGATATTTGACCCACACACATAAAATATGGGCATTTTCAGTTTAAGATATAAACACTGGCATAACTTTTTTTAGTTATATTCATGCAAAAATATGTAAAAGCATAACTAGTGTAAGACATACAAATGGAGATTTTTTTTCTTCATAATTTAATTGAAAAAAATAATAATATGAATACGTAGTACGACTTACCGCTTTTGGATATAAACAAAATGAACGTTGCATCAGCAGGTGATAACTAGATACTAAGACACAAAAACGGTGCAGAACGTTTTTTTGAAATGGACGGACATTCGTAGCAACACGAGAGCAACTAAAGGGGGCAATGGCGTATTTTTGCATTTCGCCTCATTGTTTAATAGAAATCGAACAAGTATATGTAAGACAAACAAATAAACATAAATCATTCACAATTAATTTACACGTATGTTTAACAAGGATCAACCAATAAGTCAATAGGACACGTATGACCCGCTAAATGTTGGAAGCATATATTATGTCTTATTAAACCCATGACATTTTAAAACGCGCACCCCCACGGATCCAGAGACATGGGTTACATTGAATGCACCATCAACTAGCGAATAACCAGGTCTACGAATCTTCGTTTTGCGCATATATTTGGAGTACAAATGCGATTTTCACACACAAACGTGAAATCTTTGCTTCAGTAATAAAGTCAGCCAAAAATGCTTAGGAACTGGATTATCGTTGCTGCTTGAAAGTGCAAGCAAAATACCGAGGTTCGCTTTTATAAAGCACATCGATTCATATTACCGTGTAGGTGGACAAGAAAACTTAGTTGAAATGAAATTACAATGTGCTATTTTGAAAAGCCATAACAGATTTCGCTGGGAAATCATTCAAAAGCCTAGCTGCACAACATCCGTGTTCGCGGATTCATCCGACAAGGCATAAGGAATATCACTACTTAACTAATACAATAACGACGTCTTCAGATTCAGTAAAGTGCTACAAAAGATTAAATGTGTTTTCCGTGTACCGATTTTAAGGCAATAGCTGTTTAGTGCCTCGGCACAAATTAACACCAATGTAATTACAAAATATCATCGCTAATGGCCCGCGACTTTGGATTCAGTGCAACGCTTATGACATCCACGCCGACGCGGTCTATATTGGCTTAGGCTTTTACTTGGTCTGGCTTCTCTTCACTAATAATGATTGATGAAAGGCCTCCGATGCCAGTTCAAGACGTTAATTTCCTTAAGTAACCGTCGCGCGACGCTTTATTGTGCCTCTTGACATTGCGGGACCCGAAAACTAACCGTTGTTCGGCGTTTTTCTTCGTCTAAACAAATTATTAATGTCAGTGCAGCGTGGGTTTATGAAAGATTTGGTTAAGAGTCGACATTTGGTGTCGAGTTATAAAGATTCAAAATATTCCAAAAAACATTATTGTTGTGAATTTATGAATGGAATCATAAGTCAAACTTTACAATGTATTGGGATTCTTTGCAAAAAAACACAACAGCACGAAACAACAACCAACAAACAGAAACGTAGCATCAGGTTAACATTTAAAAACAGTTTGCTTCTGTGTTCATTATCGGTGCTTGCATTATTTTAATATGCGTATGTAATTAGAAACTTTATGAAGTAAATTATGAAATAGGATTAAGGTGTGAAAACCTTACCTATTGACCAGTAATATGTGATGATTTTAGACATAATACATTTATAATTCATTAAACGACCGCTGTCAACATAATGAGAATGTGCACACAGGTCGATCGCTTGATGATGTTGTATGACACCGCCATTACAAGCTTTTAGATGGCCGGAAAAATGGAGATATTATCGTGTCTATAGGCCGACACTAGCATTCGAAAATCTTCGGTAATGTTAGCTTTAATTGGACCCGTCAACCCTCGAGATGTTATCGGTTGAACTATTAATCACTGAAACATCTACACTTCCGGTATTCCACAGGATGATATGATCCTTGACTGTCGAACCAGAAATACATCGATTTCGATTGTTGTCCCCGTTTTTGCGTACGCATTTTAGTTAAAAACAAAGGCAAACCTTGGCTCGTTTTTCTATTATTTGCTCATTTCATTTTTAAACAATTGGAGTTAATGGATGCCAATGTGCACGATTAAGCACATTTACAAATATGTCAAACGGATCACTTAGTAGTTTAGTTTTAGATGAACTCATTAATTAAGTACAAAAAGGCGTGTCACTTGTCATACCAACTAAAACAAACAAGGCCTTTACAGTATGACAAGCACGTCGACTACCGTTAAAACCCATATCAAATAATGTTTGTGCATTACCTTCATATTGCCCGTAATGTTTAATATTTATTTATCAATTCTGAACAAAGCTCATATGCCACCGCTGTATCATTGTCGAGGTATAACAGTAATTAGTTTTGTTATATTTAGCAACAGTCACCTGACATTTAACCTATAGAAAAATTATGGGTACTGTAATGATTGTTCATACCAAGTTTCATTACCATATCTTATGTTCTTTTTAAATCATTTCAATAGTAAGTTTTGTTCTTCTTTAATTAATAGTGATATAACCCATAAGCTCTAGTTTTGCCTTGTTTCAGTATACCAAGTACCATTTTTGGAAATCGCAGGATCAAGTTTCGCGGATGGATGCGTTGATAGACTGACATGACGGGCGGAGAGTAAACCAATAGTTCTCCGAAACAGGAATGCACTATATAAAACAGTTTGGATTCGCTCCTAAAACTATTTATCATACGAAAACAGTTATATGGCGTCATACTTTGCGTGTTTGGCAGCTCTCTGTATACCTTTAACGGTTTAGAGGTCCATACATGAATTTTCTATCATATTTGGGAAATTTAAAGTCTATACTGTGGAACGGCTCTTGGAATTTCTCTTCTTTTTTTTTGCATTTTTATGATGATCACTAACAAGCGCCATAACACGCAGTGACAAAGTCCAGTGCCGTAAGCTGGGAATCTGAAATATTGTTGTAACGTCGCACACATCTTGAAGGAAGAGGGTTCTATCAAGGGAAAAAAATAAAGTAATAAAATACGAATGGTTTGAAGGAAAGCAAACGCGATAATATAAACATTTTACAGAAGAACGTGGGCTTTTAAGATGCTTCAAAATGGATGCTCTATTATATAAACCTAATAACTAAATAGTATTGCTATAACTTACAGGATTTTTATTATTTAATTGATGTGTGTTTAAAACTGAGAAAAGCAGCGATAAACGGGAAACCATTACCGGATCCTGTTAAACACTCTGCTCTTTATGTTAAGCAACGGCAATGAACGTCAATTGTCTGATGTTCATTTAAACAAGAACAATTAACGTTAATGGACTAAGTATTGAATAACAGAAAGAAAATCACATTGTCCATAAGAACTGACCGAGTGCGAAACAACATAAGCCTTTTAATTTTTAAGGTTTAAAGGCATTTTGTTATGAAAATCTACATTGTACAATCTACGAGCAGGAATATAATAATATGCACAGCTTCGTCATAGACAGTTCGAAGCCCCCGTTGAGAAGTTCCGCGCGTATTATTAGCCCCGCTTCCTTCTTGGCAGAAGTATATTACTATATAATTAAGAACCAAATGCTTTCTCAATCTTTAGATATTATAAAAATATAACGAGAAATAAGACAGAGCCAATGATGCAATTCTGAGCATATGCAGGGAAGTTTATGTTACAGTAGAATGATAAGAAGGTAAGGACACAATACTTATTTGTAAGAATAAACCGTCCACCTGGTAAAAGTAGAACAACATTAAAACATCAGACACATTGTTTTCATGCCTCACAAAGGTATAAAAAAGCACAGCTTGCAGACAGAGTACAATATAAAGAAGTGAAACTCCACAAGCTGCAGCAGTATTGCAATTCTATCATACACACCTTTGTGGCCCTTTATTTATGGCAAGGAACCAATTGCCAAAACGGTACAGTACGGCACAAAACGAAACAACATGTACACATAGTAGAATAAAGCTGGGGTCACCGCCTTGGAACGGTCAATGCTAAGCATTGGGGGTTTAAACCAGTTAAAGAGCGCTCAACCTCACACTTGGCCCAGCAATATTCATGATACATATAAGTGTAAATAAAATTTAACCTCATAGCATTGCAACTCAAATTAAACAGTAATAAAAGGGAATTAAAACGCATTCAATTTAATTACTATTTAATTACTCAATGGTAGGAAGGAGACCAGAGCAACAGAGTTACAACTTTTTGGTGCACGATGAAATGAAATTACTAACACGCATCAACTACATCCCTTCTTTTTACAAAAAGATTTAAGAATATAGCATCATATAGTTAATATTTGAGATCATCATCGCGCACCTACAGGAAGAAGTAAGTCAGAAAGATCGAAGTAAACAAATTGCCTGGATGAAAAAAAAACATGCGAGACAAACGACTATGAAAGCACAAGCAATAGTAAACAATTTTACTTATAGAATATGCGACATCTCCAGACAAATTTCAAAAAGTCAAAGCAGTCGAATCTATTTATGGTAAAACTTTGACAAAACCCAGTTACAAATGGAGATATTGAGTTAACCCGTCCGAAAAGTTTTAAATGGTGTTCAGTTAAAAATCCTCCAGACATTACAACAAGAGACAGTCTTGCAAAAAGAGAAGAGTCACTACAGAGGAACTCGTCGAACCAGTAGGAAAAGTAAAGTGACACATGGGACTTGTCCTCCATCTATCAAAGAAGGGATTGCCAGATTTGTTAAGCATCCGGCTGTTGGTTCTGTCATGAAAAATTGTTAACTGTATATATGTTTCTTTACTAAATGTATAGCTCATTTATAGAACATTTATAGAACAAGGATACGACGAGTAAACATACTTATTTTCGGGCGAGCCGATCAGGTTATATCTCAATAACTACACTGCGGATTATTGTTGAGCTGACACTAACATTGGCAGTCACCGTATACACATTCTTAAAAGACATTATTTTAATAGACTTTTAGAAAGATCTTTCATATGATTAATCGCCTAAGCGGACGATACTAAACTTCAAAGGTATTTCATTGAAAATTATCATCGTAGCCAAAAGCCTCAATGTTTCCTATTGTTTGGTTAAGACTTCACTTGATCGGGTAGTATTATAAACTTATAATTGATAATGTTGATCTATATCCCCAAAAGCATCCCCACTCATTTTATCAAACACCAACATTATTCTTAGTAAACACATTTTATAAAATAGTTATGGACAATTATTACCAATATTACATTTCAGACAAAATCTTAACATCACAATTACAAACACTACACAACAAGAATATATCCGCCCATTGGAGGAAGCTGATATGATTTGTATGGCTTTGAAAAAAATATATATAAACATGACATTGATTGCTAAAGAAGGTAAAGGTCATAAATGACATAGCATATAATTTCTTCTCAATCTCCAGATCTAAACTTGGAAACGTTAAAACTAAACAACCTTAGAGCCCTTGTTAAGGTTTATGTGGTCAAAAAAGGGTTCGTTTAACTCTAATAAGTTCACACCTGACTCAAAAACATTCATCAGGTCCAACGTTATTAAAGTAGAAATATATCCTTATTTACCGGAAGACCAATCCAACTTACGTACCAGACGACTTTATTATCTGACAAGTAGTGCGTATTTATCTAATAAATCCTAATCTCGTAAAAGTAAGCACTTCCGGGACTTTGATCAATTCCAATATCCAGATCAAGCCCTCAATGGACATCGATTTTTGAAAATGGCGTCAAACCATTTTCCGTTTCCGGTATATGTAGTACACAGACGATGATCTCGTCTGAAAGTTCCTTGAGAGGAAATTAGAAATCGTGTTTTGAAAGAAGAGAGTCCACGATATTACGTTGTTAATCAGGTGTTTATTGAATGTAGCGTTAATTTGGCCTCTGATTTTACAAGTGTAACATATAAAACTTTGTTTTTCCCGCTGCGTAGATGCGTCTATGAGCTGTTTAATGATTTTATCAATCACCAAGATAGATCGCTTTACATATCAAATTAATGGTATAAGAGAGAATATCAATACTATTCAGTGGTCTTAATTAAAAAAAAGAAACATAAAAAAATGGAAATATTAAAGGTAAATAACATATGAATATGCAGGGGAAAAAATGTCTTACATATTACACTTCACGACGATGACGTATTTGAAGTTTTCATTTTATCACTTGTTAAATGTAGAAACAGTACGCTCACCCAAACAAACATTCACATGGGATGAACAAAACGGGTAACGGGACCACAAAAGTTAACGTCAGTAGTCAAAATGGAGCCGAAAACGTCCGTCCAAGATAAGTTCTTTGTAAAAAATACTTTGTGTTGGTCTGTTTATCGACATTAGACATAGATCAAAAAGAATACATGGTTTCAGATTTCTTTGCGTATATTAACCATTGTTAATGAGTTCTTAGTTTTCGAGAACACTTCGACACAAAATTCAAAATGTAGTGGCAAACGTCAGTAGCAGACAAACAAACAATTTTAAATAACTGGAGAAATACTCGTCCGTTGATACATTGTCATTTTAGAAATAGAATGGGTCGTCTTTAAAGATTATTCAGTAAAGAACTATATTGGCTTTAGTAAGTGGTCGATGTAAAACTGGTTAACATCAGTAGTTCTTATGTTTAAAATTGAATTTTAAACTTAATACTGAATTTAAGAGTTTTTGTTTTCTTTTGTGAGTTGTACTTGTTGATTTTCATTTTCAGAGTGACAAGAAAATGTCTTACATGGGTTAGTGCAGAAAGAAAAAAGCTTAAAACTATTTTTATATATATATATTAATAGTACAGTGACAACTTTAGACATTTAAGTACATGTATTAAAAAAGGATTGGTTCTAGAGTTATTCCAACTTCATCAAAGGGCCCTTTCCAGTATGACAAATAGAATATATACAGATTCACAAGATGTCAAAGCCAGCATACTTTCACAGAGGACATGGTTATAATCCACTACAAAAACAACAACAAAAACATAAGAAAAATAACAACAATGAAAGGAAGAAAGACAATACATCACTACCTGAATTTCACAGCAAAATATTTGAAAAAAAATGTTTCTTTTATACCTTATGATAAAATATGACATTTCTGCAGTGAAATAACAGCAGTGAAAAGAAGACAATTGTTCTTTTCACCGGTGAAAAGAACAAATTTTCGATATTCCACCGAATTCAACAAATTTTCGTTTAATTTTATGCTTTTTTTTTACCGTTTATTTACATTGTAAAAGAGTTTTACTGTGAAGAATTTCCCTGGAATAATGACGTCATTTCGTCAACAAAATGACGTCATTTCAATGTATTGAGGCACGCCACGGGAGAGAAGGTCACTTTTCAGCGAAAGGGAAATTATTTTTAATTATTTTCTTGAAAAAGGGGCATAAAAGAAACAGAAAATTTGTTCATGTCAGTGTTAGATCGTTTGTTATTTCACTCGTGATCATAGAAAAATAATATTTTTGCGCCACTCGTGAAAATATTTGTTCTGTGATCACTCGTAAAATAACAAACGATCTTACACTGACATGAACAAATATCCTCTATATCCTATTGATTCTGTATTTTTTTCAGATTGTAACTGTGGAAGAACTCTTTGAATTCGAAGTCAGTTGATGGAAAATGTTGGTGGTTTGAAAATCAGTTGTGCATCAAGGTTATGTTTTAAATGAACGGATAGGCAAGATATATTAAAGGTAATTGTTGTGAATGGTGAAAAAAGGGAATGACACAGACTTCGAGGAGCTACAGGTAACAATCATATCGTCAGTTCTTCTGATCTATATGATCGCGGTCAAGGTATGTTGGAATCCTGATTTAACACAACATCTCAAACGTCTCTTTAAAGGTTTTTTGCTTCGGACTTGCATAACTTTTCGCATTGTGTGTAGTTCGTCATTAAATGCTTTAAATTGATAAATGTAAACATTGGAACTATAGAGCTCCAGTAAAAAAAAGAACAGACATTAAGAAAGAAAAGACAACAAGTGTGCCTTCACCTGGGCTCTGCCCACTGCTTTTTGGAATAAAAGGCTATAGCCTTAATAACTAGGCCATCGGGCTTTTACTCGAAATTAAAAACTTTATATTTTCAAAAAAAAAAACGAGTGGTCGTTAACTAAGTATTACTTACCCATACCTGTGCCTCGTCAGATCTTTTTTTATTTGCCCTCGGGCAACCGGAATCCCCAATTTGTGTTAAAGGAGTCTCCAAAACAAGGCCACAAGTGAGGCATTTCTGAAAACTATAAATATACACGTTTTAATCGTATAAAGCACTTGAGCAATGTGTTTGACACATAATTGAAACCACCATTACTGAAAAACATTTTGTAAATATGCATATACCTTACATGGACGTGTCCACACATTTTTTATTATTTTTTTTTTTTTTGGGGGGG